>JAJGRW010000310.1:0-84978 GCA_025461045.1 Carex parvula | reverse complement strand
GCTTTCTTGATTTATTTTGGATTCATATTTTGAATTAAAACCAAGGTTTTCTCAGATATGCATTACAGTCAAATGGCCTCCTTACTTAGATCTCTTTGTTCTTTATTTGACATATACTTTTTCTCCTAACACTGCGAAATTGGGGCTGTGATTAAAAAAAAGAATATATGAGTGGTTCCCAGCATCTGAACTGTAAGAACTTGGTACAATTGGTGGTACCTCTCTCTCTCTCTCTCTCTGTTTCTATGACAGATACTTGGGGATACTACCACAATGAATACTAATTTGGATTGTACTATGAGCCCTAATTTGCTTTCCTATTGAGATGTTACGTTTTTCTTTTTCTTTCTTCATCGTTTTTTTTCACTTTGATTAATGCTCCTCTTTTAATATGAAAGAACTTGGGCTCTGATTAGGGGTTGAAAACCTTTTTTGTGATGCCATTGCATTAGCCCATTTGAAAGAACTTGGGCTCTGATTAGGGGTCGAAATTAATTTCCTTTAAATGTACTTTTTTATTTCTAATAGGTTCATATGTTCCTATTTCTTCTTACTGCTGTAAATGTGCTGCCAAACTATTTTTGCACATGTACCCTCTGCATTTATTAGTGTGTTGCATCTCTAATTATGTATCAACATAATACATGTGTAAGAGCGAGATTACTTGGGGAAAGTAACCCAAATTTCATTTCAAATCATTGCATTTATAAAATATACCAAAATTGTACCGCCGGAAGTTATGTTGTTGTTATAAATATAGAATAATACGAGAGATCTGTGCAAAAGTAGAATTACTTGGTGATTTTAAATCAGAAAAACTATTTATTTGGTTTCAGTGTGATTAATGGGAAACAAGCTCTAATTTTGTTAAAATCTTAATTTAATCAATTAGCTGAACACATCACGTCTGATAGGAGCAAGAGTTCACCAAGAGCTGTAAACTTATTTAGTACATGTCGTATATCAAAATTGTATTTTAAATTAGTCAACACTCTGAAGAGAAGAGAGAGCTGCACTTCACGATGAATCTCTGTTAATAGAATGTATGAAATTAAAAAAAAAATAACAATTTATAACCATATGATTTCTCCTGAACGCTCCTAACAGTGCTTTCCCTGCAATATAGATATTTACAAGAATGAGGTTTTCCTCTTTTCAGAATTGGAATGGCCTCCCCTGTTTTCTTGGTTTCGAGGATCATAATTTATGATATTCCTTCGAATGAAAAATAAACCAAATTTATTTACTAGTATTGTGGTTTGCAAAAAACTAACTAAACTCATTTCTTTTTTTATTTGTCAAATTTGTGGTTCCAAATAAACAATGAATCCATGTTCTCTTTAAATAATTTAGTTTTTTTATATAAGATACTACAATAGGTTTTTAAGGGGGCGGCTTGGTCCAAATTCTCTTCTGCTCATCAAAACTAGAAATTACAGCTGTCTGCTTTTGTTCAGCCAATAAACTCGCCAATTTTGTGAAATATGCTTCTGTATCCAAACTTTCTAATGTATTCACAAACTTTCCTTTCACATTGTCAACAGAAAGTTGACCTTCATTTCTTTCATCTCCAACAATAACATCGATGCTCTTTACTTGTATGATTGGTTTTAAATTTGCTTGTTCTACCAAGAAGACGGAACCAAGGATCTCGCCAAGAAATGTGTCCTGTAAAATAAATTACAATTTTGAGTAAGGGCTTTAAAGTTTGTTAGACGCTTAAACAAGAATACTTTCTCCATGATACTATTGTAATCAATTGCAAAGAATGGTATCAATGTGTTTGACTTGGAGGAATATTAAAATGCTTTCATTCTTTTCTAATTATAGTATTTTTCTTTCTAACATAAATTGAAAAATGATTAGTTACCATGTGTTTATATCCTTGGTATTTTCTCTGCAACTCATTCATTAAAGTGAGCAACTTGAATGTAAAATTCAATTCTGGTGTCTTATGGGCGTGTTGTAGGGATTGCAAGATGCATTCAAAGGAAGCCACCTTGCGCTGAGCCTCAAGGGGTACAATGGTAGTTTTGATACCGGATTGAATGACTTTTTTAGCAGATTGGGGGTCCAGAAAGAAGTTAAACTCAGCGTATTTATTTGCTGGTACCGTAAAAACATTTCCCTCGTCTCCAGAGTTGTTAGCTACATGGCCACCAACATTAATTATGCCCTGCATATATTAAAAAAAGTTGCTCTATGAATCATTTAAATGTGATTATATCATTATATGTAGTAAATTTGTACGTAAATCAGACATCTAACAAATATAGGGGTCACTGTCAAGGTCAGAAATCCTGATGTACATTTGCAATTAATGTGTTAAATTATGATGATGCACCAAGTACTACAATACTTAATTGCTATTAAGTTCAGTTAAGATAAATCATATAGATCATTCCTATTTGGTACATAAAGATCATTCCTATTTAGTACCAAAATTATACATGACCATACTAGAGAATGTCAGGATGAGGACCCTGATCTGTTTTCATTTAATTTGTTTTTAGAGGGCTTTTAGTATGGATGAAGTACTAATTAGTAGTTAACCTCTATTTTAGATGTTGCCGCTGTATCTGAGAGGATAATTGTGGCTAAGTTAGTGAGGGGCCCACTTGTCAGGAAAGAAATCTTTTCCCCTGGGTTGAGCTTTTGCGTAACAGACTCCCATACTTCAAAAGCCAATGGCTGTCTAAGCTCGGGATGATCTGTGTCTCTTGGGGCCCCATACTTTACTGAGTTTTCAGCTGTATACCTAGAGAAATTAAGCAAACATATAACTTTAGGTTGAACCAGTATTTGTAAAATTTTGAACAACAATTTTAGACTATATTGTAAAATCTATGATTCTTCAGGAATCCAGTTAAAGATCTTTTACCTTCTCGGGCTTCTAGGCAAAGTGCGAGCAAGTCCGAAAAGAGTATCAGAATCAATGTACCCACCTGAACCAAGTGGGATGGCCTTGAAATAGGTACAACCAAGGCTAGGTGTACCTAATGCGGTAATGTTACCTAGTCCAACTGGTATATCATCGCGTCCCATCATGTGCAGGACATCATATATTATATCTATTGTTGCTGCATTTGCCCAGCCATTACCACTTACCAGTATGGCCTATGAAACAACAAAAGGCAATATATGAACTTAAGAAGGCAAAACAAAATAAGTCAAATATCACCAAGAAAATTTTTGGACAGTGAGCATATTGGATGTGATATGCTAACATTAGTAAATTAGTAAAACTCTCTATATATACAGTCCCGTTAAAATTTTAACTTGGCATACTATCGCAAACAAAAAAATACTTATCTTCAGTGTTTTAAAACCCTCTTTCTCTGTTTTAACTTGAAAAGAAAAAAAAAATTCCTCAGGCTGACTTCCTGTCTCACTTAGCTGGTGAAAGAAAAGGACACGTACGAATAGTCTCCAATTTCTTTTATTATCTTAAAAAATGACGGGATGAATTATGGAAAATTTTCCAATCTTTTGTGAGAAACTGATATATTTCCAAATTTCTAACTCTTCACTTATGCTTTAATGTCAACTGACATCTTTTTGTTTCTTCTTTCCAAGTTATAGTGATGATTTCTACAGTATGATTTAATGTACCCTTATTGCGAAAAGTGAGACAACCTTTAGATCAATATCTTCGATAGGCGCCTTAAGAAGGTAAATAAGTGAGATAAAATCTCCAGCACTCATATCCATATCAAAGACAACAGGTTTCCCTCTGGTTTTGTTCGAAAAATTGGGGAGGTAGAGGGTCTCTCTGTAATAAGGAAATTGTGTGCTAATATTAAAGCGGCCTGCATGCTGTGGAAGATTTATGACCTGCATGTATCATATAATTAGTTAGATTAAATATATTTCACAATTTTTTGTTACTACAAAGAATTCATTTTTAATTTTAAGGAAACTGGTAATTGAACCTTAAAGTACTTCTTTCCATCTAAAAGAATTCATTATCTCTTAGCATTGTTGGTATCAGTTAGTACCTTATGGAATAGGTCCGGGCTTACCAGAAGTTGGGTTTGCTAACAAAAAGATAAATAGTGTATATTGTTTTGAGAAACTGCTCCAATTTCAGTTGTACCTCTAGAAAGTGTTTGAAGTATTCTTTGTCGAGCGAACTGTTAGCATCTTTACTTGCTTTGGCCTTGGTGGCAACAAGCACCTTAACTGCATCGGAACCGGTTACTTCTTTAGTGTATCCATCCTGCTTCCATGCAGATAATAGTTACTAGAGTACAAAAGAAGCTTCACTGTCTAATTTTAATATCTTTTCTTTAGAAAAGCAAGTATCATTTACCACATCAAATGTCCAAACCTAACCAGTTTTGACCTGGTCCAAGGGCCAAGGCACATGTTGCAAATTCAGTAAGATTTTGAAAATTTTGACGAATTTTCAGTCAGATAACAAAACTTAAATGGAATCTAGTTTTCGTTTTCACTTTCAGTAATAGTTCAAACACTCATCATGTCTTTTATTGTTCTATTTTCTAAATTCCTACTGAAATTCAATTAGACTGCCTCAAACTTTTATGACAAAATTTGTTCCACTTCTGTTTCCTTGGTACTTGAACCTGAAATTTGATTGACCTCAAATCGCAACTCAGTTTATAACATAAGAACATACCTCACATTTTCCTTTTGTACTCCCATTAACAATACAAAAAGGATCGTCTACCCCAATTTGAACGTGGCCACTATTGACCCCTCTTTGTAGCAAATTAAACCTGGGTTTCTTATGCCCATCAAAAAATGGGTTTGAACCATCGTTCACGCCATAAGGCTGGTTTGAGGTGATTACGGTGATGTTCATGTACTCCATCTCTGAAAAATCATTCTCACCGTTGTATTTCTCACCATTCTTCATTATTGAAACTGCCACTCCAGCCATGAATGAATCCCACATGAAATAGCTCTGTAATGCACAGAGAGGTCAGGTTGATATATGCATAGTTTAGTTGTGTACTAATTATAAGTCCAGGACGATACTTGTATGTATGAAGTATAAACCACTTTTTACGATTTAATACCAGACATTGATATCACCATATATACCATGCTAGTCAGTCATCTATCGGTCTGGCACCAATGTAACCAGGATTTTTATCCAGGGTCGACAAAAAAACTTCCTGGTACGACTAGCGGGTTGCGGACTACTATGAATTAAGCAATTCAGAATGAGGGCTGTCTAGGGCTAAGAAAATTTTTCTCCAGGGTAGGCAACAACCTGATTATACATAGACCTATATCCGGTTTTCAAAATCCAGGGGTAAGCAGTTGCCTACCCCTGTTTCAATGTGGCTCCGCCACTGGGCACCATTCGAAATGTCTAGATCCATCGTTGTTGGGCACAGGTTGTTGTTTCATTTAGTGTTGATATATATAGTATTGGAAGTATGAGAGACGCACCGTGTAGAATTGATCATTAAACCAGGTGTCTCGACTAATTTTCAACGACCGGAAGCAGTACTGAGCCTCATATGTGGATTGCTGGTTCTCGAATTCTTTGAAGAACTGTTCAGTTATTGGAATAGTATTTGTTGCATCTAGTGGCACAAGAGTAATTGGTATACCTGAATGGAACACCTGAAAAGTATATAATCAATATAGCATCACAAATATCATGCAAAACTTGTGATTGAGCAAAAAGAACATTCTGCTATTGTAACATATTAAATTAGTTTACTAAATCGATCACTTCTAATCTAATTACAGCCTCAAGGAAGCCGCACTAGGAACCATGTAAAATAACAATCCCTAAAATAAAAGATATGTAAAATCATCACCTGATAAGCTGCAAAAGGATCTCCAAAGAAGTTAAACTCAGCATTTGGGTTTGTACCATATGCCGTGAATAAATTGCCATGATCACCACACTGCCCCGGTATGCAAGTAGTATCATTTGCAGGGCAACAACCAGTCGGGTTACTTGACCTAACGCCACCGCCCATTATGTAAATGTGCTCAATGTTTTTCTTCAGATGCGGGTTTGACATGAGAAACAATGCAATATTTGTGTGTGTTCCCATGAGAAACAATGTTGTGGGTCCTACAGAGATGGTGTCAATTAGAACCTGTTGTGCCGTTGGTTGACGTAATGGTGTGTATTTTCTCTCCCCCTGAAAATTTCAAAGAATTTTTTTTTTTAAAGAAATCTATTGCAAGATTTTTTTTTTTTTTTATATATATAGAGCTATTTCCAATAAATGCTGATCATGTAGTTGAGTGAGTGAATAATTTTGAATGATTCGGACGATGCAAATTAGTACCTCTTTGGGTTCATATGGAAGTAAAATTAATACAAATCTTAGTCTTAGCTTCAAAATTTACCTGTGGTAGAAATCCTTTCCGGAAGCCATAATTGGTGTCTATATCCAATATACCTCCACCTCCTCTAGGAATTGCCTGCCGATATCTGCAATCCCCTACTGTTGTCATCCCCTGCAAAAACATTACAAGAAGGCTTATTGATCACTTAGAGCTCTCTATAAAAAGGTGGAAAAAGATAAATTCAGTTTTGCAAAATCTAAGAAAATTATTAAAAAAAATAGAGAATTAAGTTGCTACAAGTCTACAACTTCTGACAACATCTCTTACAAATTCTGTTTTAGCAAAACATATTAGGTCCTTGACTTGTTTGGGTTATATATGTTGGATTCAGAAACTTTTGCAAAACAAACTGGTTAACCATGCTTTTTCAATTTAACCACTGGTAACTAAACTTATAGACCACTGCTTGAATTGGAATTAATGGCCACATATCGTAGGTGGTGTAGTTCAAATTCTTTATCACAGTTAATTTGTTCATAATCTGAAAATTGCACTTTAGCCATTTGAAAAAAAAATGGGTCTATGGAACAAAAACTGCACAATACATTTTATGCCTTGCAGATAGCTCAAATCGATATCATGACACTGATATAACTCAATTTAAGTCAACAAGAAAGGTCTTGGGGAAGAAAATTCAATAAAAATTGCCACTTGTTATTGGACAAGCAGACACCTCATCTTTTTTTCTTTTCTTTTTTGTTTAAGGTTAGCTTGGAATCATCAGCCAACACAGTCAACACCGTATCAAGTTGAACATTTTTGAAAGCTAAGTATAACCTAATTGGAATTCCATTTAGTAGCACATTTACCTGCTCAATAATTGCAAGATAACCCCCCACATTTGGAAAAATGGTGCCACCATAAGAAATTCCACCATCGCCTCCGACCCCAACAGGGATGTCATCACGATTCATCATATAGAGAAGGTCGTACAACTGATTGACAGCGTGGCCCGCATCGGTCCATGAATTCGCACTAATAGTAATGGACTGTGATATTATGGAATTAATACCAAAGTTTAAGTAAAAATAATTAAAGTTATTTGCAGAATAAAAATGGGACAGTTGGACTCAGAATTTTGTTTCACTTCAAAAAAATTAAAGTTTTATATATTTCTACCATAATTGATACTAGCATTAATTGAAGATAAACATATGGTGTTGAAAAATAGTTGGACATTAATTAGTGATGGATATATGCACGTGCTATACCACGGTGCATTAATGCAGATCAGCCAAAGCATCTTCCTATACAACTTGTACACAAGTCATGTACACTGTACACAAACAAGAGTGTTTAATATTTATTATTTGATAAATCTCTCTATTTTCTTCTTAGTCTTGCAAGTTAATAAATGTATATATATTAATTTATTTATTTTTTGCAACTTAACGCCCGTGTGCAATAAATGTATTTTAAATACATTGGGATGAGGACAACGTTTCAGTAGGTAGCTGAAATAACGGATCAAACTTCAATCATTGAGATTTTTTTTTATTGCTATTTCTAAATAAAAAAATAAAAACTTGAATTTGGGTAAACTATGTGCTTTCCGTGTAATCTTTCATATATCTAAAAAACGATTCTTTGAAAATCCGGTAATCTTTCATATATCAAAAACGATTCTTTGAAAATTCCGGAAAAATATTTTGTCATATTGAGACTTCTACAAGTACGTGAAACTATATATTTTTCTAGAGTAGAACTAGGGTGCTCCTAAGCTCACCAAGCCCTTCGTGAGCGCGACTCTAAAACCTATCGAATTGACTTCAAACGACATCTCCAAACCGTTAGATGTTCAATCTATATTAAAATGTGCTTGGAGACCAAATTTTACATTTTTTGGAATTTTTTTACTATTTATTAAGATGGTTTGAAAATCGCTGTTTTTATTAAAATTCTGCACCATTGGAAAACAGCGATTTTCAAACCATCTTAATAAATAGTAAAAAAATTTCAAAAAATGTAAAATTTGGTCTCCAAGCACATTTTAATATAGATTGAACATCTAACGGTTTGGAAATGTCGTTTGAAGTCAATTTGATAGGTTTTAGAGTCGCGCTCACGGAAGGCTTGGTGAGCTGAGGAGCACCCTAGTTCTACTCTATTTTTCTATATTGCATTATACTATTCACTAACACTCTATTTTTTATATTCCATGTAAAATTGATTTTTTTTTTTTTTTGAGGAAATGTAAAATTAAAATTGTTTCCAACTGATTGTTAATTTTTTTTTGCAAATATTAGAGGTTATTATGAAATAAGTGTATATGGCTGCATGCTCATGTTTAACCTGCCACCTGTAAAATTAATATATTATCCAAGTGACTGGATTGGATATACTTTAAAAAAAAAAGAACTAGACTTGATTATTAATATACCGAGCATGAAAGCTCATGTTTTCTTATTGCATATACCTACAAAACCAACAAGAAAGCAGCTGGCAGATATATTTGCAAATTAGAGAAGACAAATCCTTTTGGAACATGGAATTTCCTAAAATAATGAAAAACTAGAACAAGGCATTTTTTTTTCTTGTGAACCCTGTAAACATTTCAACAGTTGACCTCTAGAAAACTTTAGGATTGAGTTCAGAATTCATGGTAACAAATCAAAATTGATCTCCTTTAATAGAACAATAAAATTTGATAATCCATCATGGAAATCTCCGAGAACAACATAAAAACATCTAACATTTATGGGTATGCATGTCAGAAGTTTACCTTTTCAAAATAATTATGCAATGGCTTCAAAATGCTTCCAAGATATTGTTTCTTAATTATGAGCAAAAGAAGAAATTATTCCATAATTGGAAGTAAAATTGTCCGCGCATTTGTACTTGACAAATCATTACTTCTATATTCAGAACTTGTGTTTGAAGTTTATGACTTCTCCAAGGTAATTATTAACCAAGACACATTAACACAAGTGTATGAACTAAGAATAAATAATATGGGCAGGAAAAAGGCAAGCAAGGTAATTGTCGAACCTTGAGATCAAACTCTGACGGGTCCTGTTTGAGCAAATACAGAACTGCGAAAAGGTCGTCAGTATCCACGTCAGTGTCGACATGGATCCTTCGTGGTGTCTTCATTCCAACATTTCGATCCATTAACATCGCCAAGCAAAGCATTAGTATAATGAGTATCTTCTTGAGCACCTTCATTGACACACACACACACACAAAGAGGAGTTATCTAGTAATGTGAGATTCTAGCTAGAAAAACAAAATTCATAACTGTTTCTTGAATAGGCACTATGAAAAGTGTAGAGCACGTGGTAGTTAGTTACAATGGCCAAGAAAATGGTGAAAGAAAAGAAAAGAACTAGAACAGAGGAGGAGGGTACTTCGTATTTTGCTTGGAACTTGACTAAATAGTTGAGCTCAAGTCAACGAATTGCAAGATATAGGAGTTCCGGTTTGACTTGTCTCATAATATTATGCTACTTGACAAATATAATATTTCATTAAATATTAAGGACTCGATTTTCTCGTCGGTCCAGTTAAGTTGGGTATATAATATATTAATGAGATCTGCTTCTGTAAAAATCTTAATTTTAAAATATGTCAAGGATAGAATCCATTGATTGTTACAAAAAATTTATATAGAAATGTGCCATACCTGCCCGTGATTTTTTTTATTTAGAAGTAAAATAATATTGGAAATAAAATGGTTGGAATTGGTTTTCGAAAAAGAGAAAAAACCGGGAAAAAAAAAATCCAACGCAAGTACATGTATCAGAAATTTTTGAGATGCGGCTCTGTTTCTCACCCTATTTCGAATAGACAATATGAGGAGAAACTGAGTTTAGAATGAGAAAGAAAAAGCTGCGTCGAAGAAAAAATTGCCTGCACCGAAAAAATTTGATTCTCCTTCCTGGATGCGAATCTGCTGCGCTTCTAAGAGATCGCAGGATCCTGCGATTCTAATCCAATCATTCAAACGGTGAAACCCAAAAATCTTTTGAGAAGTCAGTTTTTGTGCACGAATCTTAAAATATATGAACGGCTGAGATTGAAATCGCAGGACCTGCGATCCAGAGGATCGCAGCAGATTTATTTCCCTCCTTCCTTTCTGAAAAGTCACCCAACTATTCCCTCTCAGCATATTATATTAGTTTATAATTTATATCTAAATACAAAAAAATCCCTGTCCATTCCCCAATGGTGTTTTGGAAGCACTGATCCGGAGAAATTAATCTCGTTCAGAAAGACAGTATGTAACAAATTAGGACCAGTCGCAAATAAATATCGGAGTCGATCACACAAAAATACTTTGGACTTTGCGCCCACGGCCCACATTGGAGAATGGAGACCTCTGTCTCTGGCTCCCTGTCCATCAGCCGATCAGCTAATCACTATTCTCCATGTGTCCGGGATAACGACCGACCGACTATTCAACTTTACATATTCAGATATTTTGATTTAGAGATTTATAATGAGTGGAATAATAACGGTTTATTTCTTTCAGCGACTGAGATTTAAATATATCGATGATAATTATAATGTACATCAACTATATTTTTTATACAAAGCATGTATCAAATTTGTACATAAACTAATATAAAGTAAGGAGGGTTCAAATGTCGTCCTTTTTTTGTTTTAATCAGATCTTCACTTTTTTTCTAAAAGAAACTTTTTAAATATATTTTTATAAAAATAAAACCGTTAGCTGTGATTTATTTTATTTTTTCTATGTGTACATAAAAAATTATCTCTTTTGAATTTTGGTTTTATATAAAATAATAAGTTGAAAAATTAATATCCAAAATTTATATATATCGGTGTAATTTTACAAGCTCTTGGAACTAATTAAAACAAAATCAAAATGTCATAATCTTTTATATTTACATAGAAAAAAATGATATAGATCATATCTAACTGCTTTATTTTGATATTTAAGTTTTTTAGTTTCAAAAATGAAGGCATGATAGAGATATTTGAACCCTTCTCATATAAATTAGAGTTGTTCCTCGTATTTTACTCAAGAAAAAAATAGATATCGTATTTTACACAATTGAATTATATTTTCTTAAGAGTTGCATTGAATTTTAGATACATTACACACATATCTTTTTTGAATGAGAAGAGAGAAGTGTAACACATGAGTTGTTTGATCCAGAAAAAAAAAACAGAATTGAACGAATAAAAACATAATAAGGCAGTATAATTAGAAAGCTTATTTTTCATGTATTATAAATTTAGAGAAAAACAAATTTGTGCTATATATGCTCATTAAGAGAGCTTTGTGTGCATAACTCCAAAATCTATTGAATTGACTTCAAAGTACGAATTCAAACCGTTAAAACCGATATATTTCATGAGTTATGTACGTGTCCATGCAAAATTTAAATTTTTTGAACTTCTTTAGTACAAAGTCAAGCTGTTAAAAAATGATGAAAAATTAATGCATTAAAATAACTCACAAAACTTTATTTTTACCATTTGACTTTTTACTAATTAAATCCGAAAATTTTAAAATTTTGTATGTAGTACATCACTCGTAAAGTAAATCAGTTTCAACGATTTAAATTCATCATTTAAAACCAATCCGATAAATTTTGTAGTTATGTTCACCAAACTCAATTAATAAACATAGCACACACGGGCTCTACTCGTAAATTTAATAAAACATTTTTGTATGTATTATAAATTTATAGAAACTTATAAAAGATAGATGTTTGAATTGACATTTGGATCAAGTGAAATCAATTTGTGGCGTACTCTAATTGCCACGCGAGCGAGCTAATTAAGGAGGAAAAAAAGCATTTGACGACAAAATAAACATTATTCAAAACTTTAGCCCTATTACTATTCTAACTATACATTAGAATTGTTTCTAGTGGCCATTGGCAGCCAGGAGGTGTCAACCTTATTGCCTTCGCCCGTAAATATTGACTATGACCTGCATTGTCGGACCAGATCCTTACCGTTAGCTATTACTGTTATCTCTCCGTCAAAACATAAATTCACCCGAGAAGGCCGTCACATCTTACAGAGTACCTCCTAAATATAGAATTTAGAATTTGTATGATCCGTATTACTATAGAGACGCTGTTATGTAGAATATAATAATCCTAAAGATGAAGAGGACGTAGACGTGATTTTCATCAGGAGTAGGCAACAAAAATATTATTGATTAGTTATTATTATTATTTAATTTATTATTAAAATATTATTAATTATTTTCATTAGAAGCGAAATCGGTAAATTGATCATGACATCATATCGAGAAAATTGTTAAGGATCAACCGAATTAGATCGGAAACTTGAAATTTTTTCGAAAAATTATGTTAAGATAAAAATTAATCTTAAACTTTGAAGTATTAAATTTTACTTTGAAGCACAATCCATAAGACTCTTCCTTTAAAATTCAGTCCATTTTTGAACAGTTAAACCTCAGAAAATAATTTAATCGACTTATTTCGTTGTAAAAGAATTTAGCTCAATCCTTTGAAAAAAATGTTACATATTTATTATGGTCCCATTATTTGACTCTTCATAATTACCCTCCTCCTGTTATTATATTCTGACACAGATTGATGAAAAACTCTACCAAATTGCAGTGACTCGGCCGATTTCACTTAGAGCTGAGACTTATTCAGGAGTAGACAAAACTCAAATTCAAAAGTAGAACAAATCCAAATCCAAACTAACCATATACAAGTCTGTTGCCTTTTTCAAAATCCAAAAATAAACAGCTACCTAATGTATGTAACTCCACCCATTAGAGCAAGCAACTTAATTCTTCCTAAAAAATTAAATAACAACCAAACATCATCTATCTTTTTATCATATTATTTTTGTTAAATTTTGGTAAATAACTTCCGTCCATAGAAAGAGAAGACTGTATTCGCAACGACAATAGAAAAAAAATTAAAAACTAGTTTTTGATCTAGTAGCGAAGATAATATTTTTTATGTAGAAGATTGCAGATTCGAAATCCAAAAATAGTAATTTTTTGAGGATATAAAATAATTAGGTACTTCATCTTCAAAATTTATCCAAAAAAAATTTAATGTTTACATGTGCTTTTGCCGCCGAAATTTTTATTTTTAACATTTTAAATAATTAAATTAATAAAATAACCACCGTTTCAGGTCAATTCCATATTTGACACGGCCGCAGAACACGGGAGCGGACCCATTTGGGGGTGGCCGCAGAATACCGGAGCGGACCCCCATATGGGTCCGCAGAATGCCGGAGCGGACCCGGGTCCGCACTATGCCGGAGCGGACCATGGTCATTATATCCCGAAAATGACAGCGAAATTTCATTCCACACTCTCACACCTTCTCTCTCCTGAGTTAGCTCTCTGATCTGTAAGTTTTTTCTCTCTTCTTTTAAAATTTTTTTTTTTTCAGTAGATTAATAATTTAATTAGAATAATTAATTTAGCAATAATTAAATTAGAATAATTAAATTAGAATAATTAATTTAAATTAATTAATTTAGTTAATTTTTAATTGTAGGTTTTTTCTGTATTGAATTGAAAAAATGGCTCTTATGGTATCCATCTACACTGGTGGGGATGTATTAACAGGTCCTAATGGGGTTTACTACAGTATTGGACCCGTTACTGTGATCCCGGTATTGCCAGGTACGGATTATTTGGGACTTAAATCAAGTATATGTGGGAATTTGGGGTTGGATCAGGGTCAGTATGACATTAAAATTGATGCCAAAATTAGCATGCCGACTAGTTCGGCACAAACCTGGTTCCAACTATTTCCAATTCAGAATGAGGGAGTCTGGCAGGTATTGTATAACCAAACCATGAGTTTTTCTGGGGGTGCATACAAGATAATTGACCTATATGTGGAGGTTACCAGAGCCCGGCGTTCGAACCCAGTTCAGAGGTTAATCCAGGGTCGTAGTCGGGGTAACTCATCCGGCACTAGTCCATCCCCTGTCCAAATTGACCAACCGTCCAGTAGTCGGGCCCCAGTTCAGAGGGACCGACCCTCCCGTCGGGCCCCATCCCAGACTGACCAGCCTTCATCTAGTCGGACCGCTCATTGGGGTCAAACTTGTAATCCGGATGAATCTGATGAAGAAGTGGATCCGGAAATACTAGAGGCAGAGGAAAATTGGGGTCATGTTGATCCTGAGGGTATGAGCGATTATTCTGACCAGGAAGATACCGGGCCTGTGCTCGGAATATCAAGGAAATTCAAGATGGATAGCGGGTTTCAGATAATGGATCGCGGGTTTCAGCACCCGATTCATGCTTTCAACGACACATCAGGGTTTATGGAAGCTAATTCGGGTTTGTTTGGAAGTAGAGCAGATTTTGAGAATGAATTGTCCGAGGGACAAACATATGACTCAAAGGAGGAAATGAAGAGCGCAATTGCCAGGTTTCACATCCTTTGCAACAAAGAGTTAATACCTACGCACAGTGACCGCACAAGAATGAGGTTCAAGTGCAAGGACAGTTACTGTGGGTGGTACATACTCGCAAGGGCCACCGGTTATGGAACACAATGGCGTGTCTCCAAATGCCCAACACAACATTCATGCCACGCGGATGCGACAAGAACAGATCACTCCCAGTTGTCAGCTGCTATGGTTGCCGAGTGTATATCCGCTCACATGAGGAACGATGTCAACTTGAGTATTCAGGCTGTCCGAATTGCTGTTGCTGAAAGGTACAACGGTCAGATACCGGCGTACAACAAACTATGGCGTGGCCGTGAGTTGGCAATAGCCCGTCAATTTGGCAGTTGGGAGGGGTCATACGCTCTTGTAGTTCCATTGTTGGAGGCAATGAAAAGAAGCAACCCAGGTACTACATTGTTCCTTCAATTTTTACGTTATTTCATTATCAATCAAAAATTGAACTTTTTTTTTTAAATTTATTGACAGAAACATTGTTTGAGGTGACCTCATATCCCACTGGTGAACCTGGACCATGGAGGTATTTTCATAGGGCGGCTTGGGCATTTGGACCGTGCATAGCTGCTTTTCAACATATCAGACCGGTCATCACAGTTGATGCATGTTTCCTGTCAGGCCGGTATAAAGGTAACTAATCTGATTGTTTTCACTTTATTTATTTTAGTTGATTTCGGCTCTTACAAAATTTATTTTACCACAGGCAAGCTGTTGATTGCAACCGGGTACGATGCTGAAAATCAGCTCCTCCCGTTGGCTTTTTCACTGGTAGAATCAGAGATTTATGACGATTGTGCGTGGTTCATGAAATGGTTGAGGATCAATGTAATCCGCTCCAGATTCATGTGTGTCATCACTGATAGGGGAAAGGGTATCAAGAAGGTGTTCAGACAAGATGATATGGGGTGGAACGAGGAGGATGAGGATCAATGTGTTCACCGTCTTTGTGCTACTCACATAGCCGAGAACATGAAGAAGAACGGTTGCAGTGATAAGGCAATCCGTTTTTTTAGAATATGTGTGGCTAAGAGGAAGATGAGGAGGTACGAGCAAGGAATGCAAGCAATGGGGCAGGCATGTGACATTGCCCTCAATTGGCTGGACGGTGTGGGTAAGTATTTGGATCAAGATGAGAACGAGTGCCCCAAACCATGGAAGATATTCCAAGCACTGGACGGTGGTTACTGTTGGGGTATCATGACTACAAACGGGTCTGAGTCGCTTAATAAGGTCTTCAAGTCCTCTCGTAGGCTACCGGTTGCAGCAATAATTGAAGACACATTTTACAAATGTATGACATGGTTTGCGCAAAGGAGGGCCAAAGCGGAATGGGAAGTCAGTCAAGGTCAGCAATTCTCGTGTCGTGTGCATAAGGTACTTTTATTTGTAGTTATTTCTTCATAATTTTTAATGAAGTTTGTTAAAAAAAATATCTGACTTCTTCATTATTTTTTAATTTTTCGTAGCTGATCAACAAACGGTTCGAGAGGTCTGATAAAATGAAGACGCTGGGGGGCTTTGGAAACAACAACGAGTTCGAGATAACCGCCACACATGAGAGAGTTCACGCTTTCATACCTGACGATTCTGGTCGGTTTACCAAGGCCAATTACAAATACACGGTGATAATCGGGGATGATCACACGGTAACTTGCACGTGCCAGAAGCCTCAATTGGAGAGAATACCGTGCTCTCATGTTCTGTCCGTGTGTCGTCTCCGAGGCATCGACCCTGGCGTATTTGTAAGTCACTATTATCACATCCATACACTGATCAACACATGGAGCGCACAATGGCATGTTTATGGAAATCAGTCGGAATGGCCTCCACACGATGGCCCGGTCCTTGTTCCAGAGAAAAAAAAATATTTCTGTGGGCAGAAGACAGCACGACAGAATTCCGATGTGGATGGATGTTCTACATAATAGGAGAAGAGGACACCAAGCCGGCCGAGATACGCAAGAAAGACAAAACAGAGCTGCTCGGGCTGCACGAGATTGAGAGTTAATGTTGTTTTTCTAATTGTACTTGTAAAACTATTGTTTATTTTCGGTTAATTAGACGTATTTGTAATTTCCGATAACATTCGCATGTTCTATTGTATGCTTCTTTATATGGCTCCTTGTTCTATTGTAATGTTTCTTTTGATCAAACAAACGACGAACAACAATTTCAGATTAAACGACATTTCAAATATAAGTAATTATACACAACTTCCAGACAAACGTTACATTTTTGATAAAAATTTCCAAAACAAAACCATAATCAAATTCAGAATAAGAAAAAAAAAAAAGACCAGGGTCCGCTCCGGCATAGTGCGGACCCGGGTCCGCTCTGGCATTATGCGGACCCATATGAGGGTCCGCTCTGGTATTCTGCGGCCACCCCCAAATGGGTCCGCTCCGGTGTTCTGCGGCCGTGTTAAATATGGAATTGACCAGAAACGGTGGTTATTTTATTAATTTAATTATTTAAAATGTTAAAAATAAAAATTTCGGCTTTTGCCGATAGGAGAATTCAGAAAGATCCCCAAATGTTCGTCGACCATGTGAGCAATATCGGGAGAAATTTTCGGAGGTCCTGCATCATTTTTTTTTCAATAAATGTAATAATCAAGGACAAGGAGGTTCTGAGTTGCTGACTTTGCGCTAAAGAAAAAAAAATAGTACTTTGTCTTTTTTTTTTCCCTTTAAATTGGATGAAGTTTTAAGTTTTAGTGGCTGCAATTCTTGCCATTTTTGCAATTTTATTGTTTATTTCATATTTTGAAGCTTTATTATTATCATTATTATTATCATCATCATCAGTTTTTATTATTATTGTCATTATTATTATCATCATCATCATCATCACCATCATCAACATCATTATATTAGTATTAGTATTATCATCATCATCAAAATTGGTTAATAAAGATAGGGAAAAAGTGTTGATTTACATAGGGAAAGAGTAATTAAATTTTTTTGGCAGGGTTCTAGATATGTAGAAAGGTTGAAAGCCTATGAACATTTATTATTCTGTTACGAACATTTTGAAAAACTTAATAATGATTGGGCCATCTCACCGGCCTAATTAGTGGGCCTACAGGCCCACAACCTACAAAAGATTAGCCTGTTTTATTTTCTTTCAAAAGACAAAAGGGTCAAAGAAAAAAACAAAAGGGCCTTGAAAGTAAATGTGAAGACGGCCGACCAATTATAATGTCACCAACGTCAGATCTAATATAGATCTGTTCTAAAGAGCATAGTGGAAAGATATCAATAGGAACGCGAGAAATACATTTCAACAAAAATTTATATTAGAATATGAGAGCATTTTGAGTACATTAAGTCTAGCACTGACGACATGCTAACTGAAATACAAGCCACAAACCAGAATACACTCTACATGTAATTTTTACAAGTACAATAACCAAAAGTTTGGGCAGTATAATTAATACAGTAGCAATCAACCAAGCATCTAGGTAAATGAACTCGCTTAGTTGAATCGAGATACTATAGTGCGGAGTCGGAAATTGCCACCAACTCTCAGCTTGCGTATATATAAGCAGATTATATATATATTGAGATATACACGTGATCACATGCCAATTGGCTGGATCAACACCTACTAGGAGAAACTCCTTGTGATTGATATCTTGCTGCCTAGCTACCATTTTTTCTGACTGGGTTTGTTTCAAAATTTGCACGATTTCGCAAGCGGATTCTTCTCAAGGCCTACACTATTTCTAGCATCAAAAGCCGGAAGCAATAGCTCCTCAAACTTTTCCAAGAACCTCATCCATTCCTTCTCACTCAACATCTTAAATGTTACCATCTTTCGGCTCACATTTTCGTAGCTTCCTTTCGGAAAGCTTAAACTTTTCGATAATTTGGCAGCATCCTTTCTGTCCATCTCCGGCTCCACTTCGCTATCCTCCCAGTCTATAATACTATTGGCTTCATCCGTAGATTTTTCTATGAAAACCAGACCTGCGGCACGTCTGCAGAGAACTTCGAGAGCACTCGGTGCATCCCTCACCGGTGTCATCATCTTGCCTATATCTGCGAGACATAGCCCAGCAGAAACCGCCTTCTTCAGGAAAATCGTACATAATATAAGTATCCTTACCGAAGCTTCTGTGATTTGAGGCAGTTCGGATCGCAACAATTCTGCATCCTTGTGTGGATCCAAGGAGGCAATGTAGTTCACCTTGGCAGTTGAGAAAGCAAGCAAGGCACATGGCCAGTGGAGCCACTCAAAGTATGGGACTTCGAGCTTTTCTGGAAGGCAAAGCTCGTGGTCAATCGGCACAAGCTCAAAGCTTTTCTTGTTATCAGTAGTGTTGCGTGTCCCCTTGACCAGCATGTTACCTGTGTGTCGGTCGATATTGTACAGGCGAATATCCAATATGCCTATCCGATGCACTTTCTCTGTCATGAACATTGATGGGCCCATCTCGCTTGAGTCTGAATGGTTTGGCACAAAACGCTGCAACGAGGCGGTCACAGCATTAGTTTTGTTCATAATAGGGTGTGAGATCTTGATTGTCGTAGTTGGTGGTACACCGGCAAAGCCTTCATGATCTAACAGGTATGCGGCTGCTTCCCGAGCAGCAGATTGGCTATCTGCTGGTTTGATAACTGCGAATTTTTTGTTACCACTATTTACGAGATAGAACAGATGGCTGTGTTCACCTTTGCCGCATATTGGATCGGGCCCGAGGGTTATTGCTACAGCTGTCTCAGCAACTAGCTCGTTGATGCCAGCAGATTTGCTGCTCCCAGTAATTTTGACACCCGGCGAAACTCTTTTTGGAACTTTCAGGCAAGTGGTAAGGCTGGGGTTAGATTTCACATTTGGAATGGTGCCACAGCTCTTTGATTTCGTTAGACAGTCTACCAAACATGGTGTGGATAAGCTTTTTGGGAATTGGGGATGCTTGAGTAGGATTCCAGAGGAGGTGTTATCTGATGAATTTCGGTTCAGTTGAAAATCTTGATCGAGGGAAGAGAGACGGCAGTGGCGGCTGTGCCCTGAAGGAGGCTTGAAGCCATGGTTTTGCTGATTTAAGGCAACAGCCATTAGATGTTAGTTGAAGGAGTATTGCGCGTAGCTGAGTTTTAGTGCAAATACCAACTTTATGGGTTTGGGTTTCAAATGGTGTAATTAATAGATAAATTCTTCTGCCATCATATCTACAAAATTGAAAAGTAAATTTATAAAAAAAATGATTTGTTAGGATATTGTGATATTTTATTCCACTTATAGAAAACACAACACAAAGAGTTGTAATTTTGATCTGTGAACTTTGTTTTTCATCAAGCTTTTGTTTGATATATGAAATGAAGGAAGCAACGAGAATACAATCATAGCACAGGATTGTTCGTGCAGCAACCCAATTAATTAAGAATTGCTAGAATAAAGTGTGAAAATGTTTTGGTTCTCCCCAACAAATCATGGTTCTATTGAATAAGGGACAATTAAAATATAAATTACAAAATGTTGCTTGTATTTACAAATGTTGATTACAATACCTAATTTGTATTTTCAAATGTTATTAAAAAATATCAATTCATAAGATCAAATTAAAACGCACCTCTTCAATATGTCGTCTAATAATCCTCCTTTAATTTCGTCTAGAGCAAAGATGGTGGCTCAAGAATCAAAATTGGAGAAGGCCCTCTGTAAAAGAATTTACAAAAGGAAACTTGACGCAGAGGATGTCGGCAGAGCCTTCTCGCCGAACACCATATCTTTCGGCTCTACAAAATTTTATTTTTGTAGGGCAAAAGAATGATTATTCAACCAAACCCAACCTCCGCTAAATAACCGTCTCCCTTACTTATAAGAGTTCCTATTTTCTTCTCTCTCAATGACCAACATCCATTCCTAACAGACATTCCATACCATGCCTATCCTGGACAATTCCTAAATTTGGCCGAGGAAGTTACAAGATTTGTTGGGGAAACACCTAAACATTTTGTACAGATTTACCCTCTTAAATTAACTTTTTTTTTTTTTTTCCTATTTCTATGTTGAAGACAATTGGTACAAACGAGAAGAACACGAAATAATGATTTAGATTGTTAATGTGATGACTAATGAACAAGACCCTAGTAAAAACAGTTTGCTCATTAATTTAGGAAACACGACTTGCAGCTGGCTTTGGAGAAATATTCAAACAATAAAAATGTTAGGGGAGAAGTAAAATGGGTTAGTTGGAAATGGGGATATCAAGGCCCCTCAACAGCCATGGTTTTAAAATTGGGCCGTCGATCAGCCGGGTGGGAGAACATTTGTTTGCATCAATACCTATGAAACGAGCTTGTACTTTCAACTCAGTTGCATTGTTCCTCGAAGAATTACTTGACACTAAAAGGCTCACTTGTTAGTTGTTACAACCGCAATGGCATTGTTGGATGAGCAGATGGGGCAAGCACCGAATGAATGGTAGAGCATGAAACTTAAATATCATTCTAATAAGTGGTTGGAAATATCTCAATGCGAGAATCTTAAGCTAGTTCAGATCAAAATTTCCAGAGATCTTATTATTTAGAGCCAATAGATTGGAAGAGGGTCTGCTGTTGAACAGGAAAAATTAAAGTTGTTTTGTCAGAGTTCAGTGCATTGCTGGAAGCTCCAAGGACTTCAAATATTTTGTATTGTATTTAGTTTCAATTTGTTAGAATGAGCATGGTTTCAATCTTAAGCTAGTACACGATATTCTCACATGTTATCTTATCAATTATGGCTAAAACAAAATGATATTTATATGACTAATTATTGATGAATACTCTTAATTCAAGTACAACTAAGCAAATTAACTATCATAAATTAAGTTTACAGCAAACTTCATACATATCAAAATATCAAATCTCTAAATTTATACAAATATAGTTCACAAAATAAATTCATGCATATCAAAATCAAAGAAATTCATACAAATTAAGTTAGTTGCTTATAATTAATTCACACATATTCCATACAAAATTACCAATCAACTTAAGCAAAGTCCAAAGTGTAATTATCATAACACTAACTATAACATCCATTGACCATAGTATCTCCCAACCTAAAGTGAACGGATCCGACTAAACTATTAAACTGCATATATTAGATAGCTCGTTAATGACCGAGCTGGCTCGTGCCGAGTTAGGCCAAATTCAAACTCATTAATTCTGGCTCGAGTCTGTTGCGAGCGAGCTAGTTTTAGCTTGGTCCACTAACTATGAGTTGTTACCGATCAAGTCACGGGCTGATACCAAGCGAGCCACGAGCCACGGGCTTTTTTGCCAGCCCTACTTGATCATAACTGATAAGCCAGACCTACATCTGTGGTAGAAGCAGAATATGCAAATAGAGGTGCTACTTTACCCGATTATC
Source organism: Carex parvula (assembly GCA_025461045.1). NCBI lineage: Eukaryota > Viridiplantae > Streptophyta > Magnoliopsida > Poales > Cyperaceae > Carex > Carex parvula. The sequence continues at coordinate 62,874 of JAJGRW010000310.1, read as the reverse complement.
CAGATTCAATCCGGAACCAACCCGGATCCGATTAATTTGGATAGGGTATGGTTTATAAAATATAAACGGTTAAATTATGGGACGGTTACAAAATTAAATTTTAATATCCGATCCGGATCCGAACCAGAATCGATATTATAATGGATAAAAAATAGGTTTGATTTAATTATCCAGACCCATAACCGAACCCGACCCGATACCCGTATAACTACCCAATAAATGATAATACCATTCTTTATAATTATTTAATATACAAATATAGAGTAAAACTAGGGTGTTCTTAAGCTCACCAAGCCTCATGTGAGCTTAACTCAAAAATTTATTGGATTGACTTCAAACAACACATCCAAACTGTTGAAAACCGATCTACTTCACGAGTGATGCATTTACATGTCAAATTTATAATTTTTCGAACTAATTTAGTATAAATCAAGCAATAAAAAAAAGATGAAAAATGAACTCATTAAAATTAACTTATAAATCATCTTTTTTGACCCCTTGACTTCATATTAAATTAGTTCAAAAATTTAAAAATTTAACATGTAAACACATCACTCTGAAGTCAATCCGATAGATTTTGAATTAAGCTCACAAAAGGACTTGGTGAGATCAAGAACACCTTAATTCTACTCTACAAATATATTAATAACTATGAAAAGAAACTTTCACGTTAAAGAAAGACAGCACTTGTAAACTAACCATTGTGAATCCATCTACCCCGCAACATTTCAATCTTGTCTTTGCCGAGTAATACAAACAGTGAATATCGAAGCCAAATAATCTCTAAAGAAAATACCAATCATTTATAGTATTTTTTAAGAAACAAATCATAATATATATCATATTTAGAATAATAATTAATTCCTTTGATATTAATATTCCGTTCATGAATTTTTAGAACCATAGAAAAAGAAATCACTATCTCTAATATTTTTCTTACTAAAAATTATATCTCTTCTTCAATTTTGCTTTTCAAAAGTTTATTTCTCTCCAGCCTCTTGAATTCAAAAGCTATTAACAAAAAACAAAAAACTTTCCAATACTTTTTGTTAAACAATCAACAACAAATATTATTAAAAGCTCTAATTAGAAAAAAAAAAAAATCTGAAGTCTCGAAGGAGTTTACACTTCTGCTTCAGGTACTAGTTCTCTGTTGCTTCAGGTACTAGTTCTCTGTTGAAGCATTTTAGCCACTTGTAGCATAAAAAAAATTAGAGGAAGGGAACAGAGACAAATTGGTGATTGTATAATTCACAATGGCAGGGGTGACGTTTCTAAGGAAATGAAAATATACATTTAACCAAGAAGAATCTTTAGTAGCAATTATTTATTTCTTTGCTATGTGCGAGGTGCTGCTTAATGTTGCCAATCACCATGCTTTTATTCCAATGATGAATGTTATTCGTCCAGAGTTGAAGTTAATTAAGAGACAAGCTTTGCACAATCGCTTGATTTCTAGATTTCAGAGGGAGAAAGAATTAGTGAAGAATTCATTCTCCAAATCATTTTTACCCGCTCTGGATCCGGATCCACCCCAGATCCGGACTGGACCCGATAATTCACAAATAAGTTATGGGTATCTATCTATCCGAAACTGAAAGACTGGACCCGACCCAATTTGAAACTAACAAGTATATGGATCGAAATTCAGACCCGAACACTTTTAGGTACGGGTCCAAATATAATAGTATATGGACCCTACCTGACCCGATAGCACCTCTATATGCAAATATTAGTAGCACAAATCCATTTTCCAATGCAAATAATAATTTGTTAATGTCACATGCAGTAATCCATAATTCATTCAGCGGTCTAACAGAAACAGAGGATTCAGACCCACAGTTAGTGGTACCCTTAGAAGCTCAGTAGTTCAAGAGAATAAACATAGCCTGGCACCAATAGGCATATTCTCAAAGATAACAAGGTAATTTTTTAAGTAGTTCATAAACAAGTACCTAATATAACATGCCCTTAACATGTTACCAAAAAAAAAAAAAGCTTCCTATCATCAAGATGCATGGTGAGTATATGGAATTGCGGCATGAGATTATGCACTGTCAGCATTAGTTATGGAAAGAAATTCAAGAGCTTGTACAATGCTTGTGCTGGTAACGGGTGATTCATTAGTTTTTTGTTCCATTGTCTTCCTGCAAATTAATGAAATAAAGGTTCAGTTGGTGCAATCTGAGTTGTATTGGAGCATTGTAAATAGAAAAATTGTAAAGAAAACGCTATGAATATACTGTAGTGCTTTCTGAATCTCTCTGTTTGCCAGATCCAAACTCAAGCCCTGTAGAAATGCCATGCAAGCGTTTTCATAATTCTGGAATTAAAAAGATAAAAAAGTTACCAAACATGTAATACAAAAGTAACTCCAACCTCTTTTTGCAGTCAAATTCAATGAATGGAGCCTCGAAAAGACCAGTTCTATCATCTGGTACTACACCAGAACAAACCAAACCCAAAAATTAACAAGAAGGGTAGAACAAAAGACATCATATTAAGAGCAGTAATAAGGCTGGACCAGATCACTAACACTGACAGAAATTAACTGGCATGACCAGCATACAAGAGGACCAAAATAATCATATCTAAAATCCAATACCATTGTAATACCCCTTCCCCCCCCCCCCCCCCCCCCCCCCCCCCCAACACACACACAAAAAAATGCCAGGCCATATAAATCGCCACCAACCACCAGTTGGGATACATAATGAAGAACATCTAGCAAATGTAACAAACCTTCAGACAACTAAAAGCAGAGCCAAGGCGGAGGTAGGATATGGGCCATTTGGGCCGGAGGCAGTAGCAGGTGTATGCATCAATTAAACCATTGATCCCATGACACAAGTGCAGCCAGCATAGGCATCTATTTGCATGTATGGTCACATCATTCGGGTCTTCTGACATTGCCTACTTACCCAAAAAATTAATAAATCAATGAGCATTGTCACATAAAACTGTAAAACGTCAACAAATTATTTTGCACCCTTCAACATAGAAGTATTTCAATGCACCCTCCTCTCTAGAAGCATGAGAAGATATCACACAAATTCCTCCCTAATTTCAGAAGGTAATGTTCAAACAACCCCCTCCCCCTCTCATTTCATGTGCATTATATTTCTAAACTCCTTTCAAAGGCATACAAGATAACTTTTTTTAAGGGTGGATGCCTAAAGTATAGAGGGTCTTGTAAATGGGTCATTTTGCTTCATAAATACAAAAAAGGGCATGTTTATTGTAACGAATTCGTATCCTCTGCATTAACTCAAAAAAGAATCTTTGGAGTTAATGCATCTGGACCGTCCGATCTGCTTTAAAATCCATGCAAACTAGATCCACACTAATATTGAAGGATCCCATGCTTTATGGGCAGGGGCCGGATTAACTCTGTTTAAAATATGACGGCCGAGATGCATTAACTCAAAAGATGCTCTTTTGAGTTAATGCAGACGATGCAGACTCTATTGTAACCTGGCAAACCTCGATGGCTTTTATATGTCAATAGAATGACAGATACTGAGCCTATTGAACGTATGCAACACACTTTTCTTGCTTCTTTGGAACAAATGAGAGGAAAATCAGGGGCTGGATTTCTAGTTAACTCTTTTCTCTAAAACATTGTTTGATAACCGCATTCTCCTCTCATTTGTTTATTGCACTGGTAGGGCTCTTTCTGTAATAACAGAGGGCAGTATTAACTATGAGAGGGGTCTGAAGATATGCCGCAGTTCTTCAGAACTCAACAGTAGCATAACAGTTTGTAATATACAGGTTGATGATCAAGAGATGACCCCTCTCATAGTGTAAAAAGAACCATAATGTAAAAGAACCCTACCAGTAAAAAGAACCATAATGTGCCCAGCTTTTACATAATCCTCAATGCATTTTACATCTACCTGATGCTCAAACCACAGGAAACCCAAAATGTCAACGAAAAACAAAAAGCCCATTAGATGACCTCAAATACTTGACCACCAAATGGCTATTATAGTAACAATAATTCTTGAAACAGATAAGCTACTACTTTTGATGAAATTCAATGATAAATATTATACTTGCAAAATCCCACCAAACTTTGTCTAATACAGATTCCCAGTACAAGGGAGGAACTTACATAGGTCCAGAGGAAGATTGACACCATGTATTCCTTTCGGCTCAGTGCACTGTCAGCTTTCCTTTTGAGCCTATCAAGCCTCTTCTTTGATTGAAGCTCCTCCTAAATCACATGTGGAAACAAACTGTACTTAAGCATGTAACTTCAATAACCACGTAACAAACAGGCATAAATCCCTTACCTCTACTTGATAAATTGGAGATTCAACATGCCTAAACAAACCATAAATGCTCCAGTCTGACACAATAGGAATCGGAGTTTAATGGATAGAGCTTTTCTACCACCTCCCTTTTACCTCTAACGGCCGCAATTTCTATTGGCAATCTCCCATACTATAACAGTAAAGATGCATTTTTCAGTTACAAAACCATTTTAGGGACAGTAAAATGAAAGAAAGAAAGAAATAAAAAAAATTTGAAACCAACGTCATTAGGAATATTGGGGTCAGCACCAGCTTCCAGCAAATAATCCAACATCTTTGCTGAATCAAAGGCCAGTTCTAACAAAGGTACCTTGTTCACATCAGCACCAGCCTATGAAAATCATAAGAAATAAGTTTATTTAACTACAAGGACGTTAGCTAAGAAAAAAGAAAGAAAATAAATGAACATTCAATATACCTTTAGAAGAACCTCTACACATTTGGTCGAGTCATTAATCACAGCAATAAACAGAGGTGTAAAGAAGCCATCGCTGACCTGGTTTGGCTGGGAAGGTAAATAGACTACAATTAGGTTAAATTAACTAAAACAATTATGATAAGGACACGAGTAAACAAGTGAGTTACGACACAACTTTATTGTCAAATTCTCCTCAAGTTACATAATTTAATATGCTAGTTAAGAAACACTTTCAGAATGCTCATGACCAAAATGCTCTATATGACAGTGTAAATAGTCAGATGTGAAAAAGAGAGAAGACTGTTACATCTGCATTGTGATCCAATAAAACCTTCATACAGGAATCATCAGCTTTACATGCGGCCAAAATGAGTGGTGTTCCTGCAATGTTCCTTGCCTCGATGGGACCTCCTCTAGAGAGAAGCAGATCCAATATCTCAGCATAACCTGAAATTCACGTAAATTTAGAGAGAATAATTACTAAAGACATTTTAATCCCCATGTAGATTTCCACACCTCCTTCCACTTTGGTCATATCTGCCAGTTAAATTGATTAATCAAGACCCGTAATGAGCAGCACATGCTTAACACCAAAACATAGCAACTGGACTCCAAAATCAATAACATGACTCCACAGTACTGTGTCAAAAACACACAAAAAGGAAGTAAAGAAAAGAGTTAAACCTTCAATGACAGCAGAATGGAGAGGAGTAAAGCCATCTTTGTCTCTTACATTTGGATTAGCGCCATGGTCAAGAAGGTATATCACAGTGTTTATATGCCCCCCATATGTGGCATGAAAAATAGGAGTTTTCCCTTGAGAAATCATATAAGAAATGAAGAAAGACACGTCATTTGCATATGCTTATACTTCTTAAAAAAAACTAAATGCCATCTGCAGCACAAGTTTGATGAAATATGGTATGGCTGAACTTGTCAACTTAACAAATGTTAGTTGAGCTTTTAGGAGCTAGATTAGCATTTAACAATTTATTTTCAAGCGTTGCACCAATACTGTAAACTCAATCAGGTTCAATTGCCACATCAACACTTAACAGGAGACAAATAAAAATGAAGTACAAAACTTATAGGTGTTGTACCATTATCAGGAACCAGATTGGAATCAAAACCTAACTCCTCAATTAGGTATTGGCAAATCTCTGTTCTTCCCTTAGCCGCAGCAATATGAAGAACACCCAGACCATCTCTGCTCCCATACCTTACATTAGCAATAGCCTGAGCTATTCTTCTGCCTTTGCCTAGCTTTTTAGCAGCAGCTGTACATTTCATTTATCAGCACAAAAATTAATTTCACAATTAAGACATCATAGTAATGAACTGTCATAACAAGGAAAATTTTACCATCTTAACACTTCAAAATTTAAGCTTGCTATTTTAACAAACAGATAATCTGCAAGACAAGCAATTGCAAGCTTCATTGTGCTATAGAGTAAAAGATTATTGTTTTGTGATCTATTTCAGCATTAAAGATAACAAGATGGAGAGCATAATTAAGTCTAAATTATTGCATTATACTCTAGGTAAACTTACAGTTTAACTATTTCAAATAACTTAATAGTAAATAGGTAAACTTACATTTGAATCACAAAATGTAGGTAAAGTTATTTCTAAAACTTAACCTTGTGATTCACAATTTACCTATTTCAAATAACTTACTTTTGAGAGAACGGAGGTCCCCTGCATCAGCCGCTTGTAGAATCTTCATAGCCGCCTTCTTATCTGGGAATGTCGAGAACAAATTAGAGGGTGGGAGATTGGGATGGGGGGGGCTGCTTTTTGTGGTGTACCTGTTTTACTCGCAGACGCCATTGTTTCACTTGAGCATAAAGATGCTTGAGCACAGAGAGAAAGAAGTTCGACAAGTAAGCAAGAAGACAACGAGTGAATGAGTTTAAACTGTATAGTTTGTTTTAACAGCACAAAACGGCGAGGTCCCGGACCCGGTGTATATTTCATGGACGTGGTTTAGCTAAGACGCTATTGTACAGCTAGACCAGTTCAAGAAAAGAAAAAAAAAAAAAAAAAAAAAAAGACCAGTTACTTCAATTAATACTGCTTTTTTTTTTTTAAGGAAAATACTGTTTTTGTGTGCGTACGGCTCGCGTGCCAAGACAGTTAGACAGGGTCTACTGATAAGACCAATAGACGTCCACAAAAATTATTTTACGCAAGTATACGAACAGTTCTCATAAACTCATTGTTGGAGATTGGATTCAGCGTATAGTTACCATGAGAATTTCCATTTTGTTCTTCAAAAGGTACTGGTGCACAGCTGGTGGTCTACTAAAAAGAAAAAAAAACAGCTGGTGGTAGCATAACCCTAGTCCCTAGGAATGGGAATTTTTAAAATGCGAATGGAAATTTCAATTTGAAAATTTTACGAGAATTTGAATTTTTAATATGAGAATAGAAATTTTAATTTGTCAAATTCAGGTCATTTAATCTATGAAAACTTTTAGAATATAGGTGTTCGGCAAATGTAAAGGTGTTCGGTAACATGGGAATTACAAATGCATAGGTGTTTAGGTAGGCAATAAAAAAAAATAGATAAAATTGCTAGACTTATGTGGGATGATTATGTTAGACATGAGAATCAGTGTTGTAAAAACGGTCTTAACGGCCGATTAAACGGCCATTTAATTGTTAACGGCAGCCAAATTGTTACGATTATACTAATCGGAGGCCTGTTAACGAATGTTTCCGATTAATCGGCCAATTATTTCTGATTATTCGGTTTATTTCTGTTTATTCACGTTTATTTTCCAGGAATATTTATTTTCACATTGTTTCCTTTTTTTCTGTGACTACGTGTGATAATAAGTTTCATAAATCATATATTGTAGTTTTATTTGTGCTTGGATATACATATAATATTTTTTATATATGTATTTTCTTCTTACTTTGAAATTGATTAATTCTGCTATTATTTATATACCATATATTTTTCATACTTACTGATGTAATTTTTCCAATTAGTACGACATATTCATATATGAAATTAAGCTATTATTATAAACTAAATTTAGTGATTTTATGTTGGAATGTTTCATTTATTTCAAATAATATGTTATTAGTATTTGAAAAAGTTTAATTCTCAAATTTATTTTTTTATTAAATAAATGTGTTACTTACACATGTAAAGTGCGTATATATTGTTGAGAAGAAATAAGCGTAGTGTCATGTTATAATAATATAACTAAGTTAAATTAAGTTTATTTGATAAGTTTGATGAGTTAAATAAATCATTTATAATAAATTGTTAATATATACACATAATTTTAATGAAAATGATTAATCATCCGTATAAGTCTGATTAATCAGTCGCATACCGATTAATCGCTTGGCAGTATCCCGTCCGTTCGACAACCGCATACCGTTATTTACAACACTGGCCAGAATAGGAACTTAACTTAAAATTAGCTTAATCTATTAAAATTAAGTGTTGCTAGTTTAATTATGTTTGTTTAATTAATTTTAGCATTTGTATTATTAAATTGTGTTTGTTTAATTGAGTAATTAATTGTACAAGTTAATTTCAGTTTAATTCATTAAATAAGTATTGATTAGTATAATTCCTCTTTTAATTAATTAAATAATTAAATATATATTTTAATTAATGAACAAAAGTTTCTATCTAAATTTTAAACAACTTTGAACGGTCAACTTGGAACAAAAGTTATTATATAATTCAATTATTTTGATTCTTCACAGGAGGCGCACCATCAGAGAAAAAAATGGAGCTTCAAGTAAATGTATTTTTCCCATATAAATTGAAGAGAACAAGGACAAAATACTCATATGAAATAGTGAAATAGAAAATAAAACTTGTATACCGAATGGGTATTAGAAAATATTCCTACAAACAAGCAATTTTCAAAAGAATAATTATGAAAATCAACGGGCCCTAACAGAAGTCCTTTTGCACAAAATATTAATTTATTTTTGCTCCAAAGGTGATTTTGACATCTAAGAAGATAAACTGCTCCCAAACGGACAGACCTTTTCCTTTTAAAACGAAATTTCCGTATTATTTTTGTTTTTATTTGAATGTACGATATCTCAAATCAGAAACCTTTTTACTTTTACAGTGGGACCAGCTTTTTATATATTCAATACTTGGGTATAGTAGCTCTACTCCACTCGATGCCAAAAATAAAGATTTCTAAAGTGTACACATTACACGCAGGCGTTCAAATATTTCTCTATTTTTCTTTATGCTAAATGTACATTTTCTAATGTAATTATGAGATATTACCTAATTCGGTCGTTTTAAGACCAATGCGCTTAATATAGAATTTTAGAAGGTTTTTAAGATTCATGATAGTTTAGGATCGAACAGTTTAGATATGTGTCATTGTTATGGCATCATTACAATTGGTTTTGACAAAAACAATTATTTGACCTCTATATTAATAGATAAATTAGTATCAAAATTAAAGAAATATAGATATATTTTTCTGTAAATTTATATTATAGGCTGTGCATTGAATTTTAATATATATAATTTAGAGACGTTCGGTGAATGATATAAATTAAGAATCAAAGAAGCTAACCCGTTAATTTTTCTAACTACTAAATCGATAATTTACTAATTAAGTTGTATTAAATTTGATATGCAACTAATGTTTAACAATTTTTGGAAAGGGAAAAAAAATGACTGACCAGGAATTGAGCCTTCTTTGTAAAGTGGTTGTCACAAATAACAGTATATAACTGAAATGTGTCAATACCGTTGAGCTAAAAATTATAACTGAATCTTGCAACTGATCATCTCATATAACAAAAAACCAATGTCTAATTTGGGTTGTTTTTCTCAAGGAGCTCATGATATTTTGTAAGTTAATTAGTTGGCAAAACCCAACAAAAATGAATAAGGTAATCTAGAAGAACATTTTACTGATAGTCAATAACTTACTAATGAGTCCGACTACTGTAACACTAGTGTTATTTCAAACTAAGTAACACCACATCTTAAACTATTGGATTTACTTTAATATTCGTGCACAAGATAGGACTGGAATGACACTAGTGTCTTGCACGAATATTAAAGTAGATCCAATAATTTAAGATGTGGTGTCATTTAGTTTGAAATGACACTAGTGTTATAGTAGCCGGACTCCTTACTAATATAATCCACTAATTTAGATATTAGTACAACCTTTTTTCTTCTAAACTGTGGTTGTTGTTTATATTTCTGCATAACAAATTTCTCCGCTGTCTCCTTAAATTGATTTCATTGGTACAAATCGAATAAAAATTAATTAAGGAAGTACCTCCTATTTTCTCCCCTCCGTCAATATTTTTCACAAAAAAAAGAACCATAATATGCCTAGGGACCCTTCATTGGAACTGTCATTTTTCATCGATGCATACAGCATACACCAATCTTACTGCTTGTTACGAAGAAAGAAATATAGGTCTGCAATTGGGGAATGGATCTTGCAAGACCGAGTAAGACAGGACTTCACATGTGTATACTTCAATTCTCTTATTAGAAACACAGTCGGACAATCGAACGGCCACAACGACCACGGGCCGGTCGACATATCAGCATTCTTGCCCCATTCTTTACTATTGTTGGTCATGATTGTTGCCATATCTCACGTGCTACACTTTTTTCTTCGACGCCTAGGACAATCGCGCTTCGTCAGTCAAATGATCGTAAGAATATAACAATCCCTCCCCCCTCACCCCACAAATATATATATATATATATAGATGGACTATTGTGATTTGCAAAGTAAAACTCTCTCTTTATTTGAGGTTATATTTTTATTTTTGAAAATTCAAACAAATGATTCGAACCGTTTAACATGTTTTAAATATTAAAATGTGCTTGTAGACTAAATTTTACATTTTTTTGAATTTGTTTACTATTTATTAAGCCACTTTGAAAATCGTTGATCCGGTGGTCCAGAAATTTTTACTGTTTTTTACTGTTCATAGTGGATTAGCGATTTTCAAAGTGGCTTAATAAATAGTAAAAAAATTCAAAAAAATGTAAAATTTAGTCTCCAAGCACATTTCAATATTTAGAACATGTTGAACGGTTCGGATCGGTTGTTTGGATTTTAAAATAAAAATATGACCCGAAGTAAAGAGGGGGTTTTACTTTGCAAAGCACAATAACCCATCTCATATATATATATATATATATATATATATATATATATATATATATATAGAGGAGGGTTCAAATGCCTCAATTTTTCATGCCTCCACCATGCCTCCATTTTTTAAAACTTTAATAACTCAAAATTTAAAACTTAAAAGTCAAAATAAAACCGTTGGATATGATCTATATCATTTTATCTATGCACGTGTAAAAAATTATGACATTTCAATTTTGTTTTGGTTGTCATCAAGAGCTTGTACAAAACGTACTAATGTGGATAATTTCTAGACGTTAATTTTTCAACTTATTGATTCACATAAAAACAAAATCAAAATGTGATAATTTTTTATGAGCACAGAGATAAAATGATGTAGATCATATCCAACGGTTTTATTTTGACTTTTAAGTTTTAAATTTTGAGTTATTAAAGTTTTAAAAATGGAGGCATGGTGGAGGCATGAAAAATGGAGGGATTGGAACCCTCCTCATATATATATATATATATATATATATGAGGAGGAATCAAATTACAACAATTTTGAGTTACAACAAAGTTACCACAACTATTTTCTACATTTTGAAATTCCAAATCGTCGATCCAAACCGTTCAACACGATCTCCACAATAGAATATGCTTCCAGATCAAATTTTATATTTTTTTGAATTTTTTACTATTTATTAAGTATTTTAAAAAACTAGTCAAATTCAAACTATTGAATTTTGTACCCATCTTAATAAATAGTAAAAAAAATTCAAAAAAATATAAAATTTGATCTGGAAGTACATTTTATTGTGGAGATCATGTTGAACGGTTTGGATCGACGATTTAAAATTTCAAAATGTAGAAAATAATTGTGGTAACTTTGTTATAACTTGATCCCTCTATATATATATATATATATATATATATATATATATATATATGGAATACTATCATTTGGCATTTTCGTTTTTTAAACCTTGACAACGGCCACCAAGTTTAACTATCATTTGACATTATTTTGAATAATACAAGTGGTCATATATATAGTAGCCAGTGGGTTATATACGTGTTTGTATTTAAATTAGGTATTGGTGATTTTTTTGTCAGTTTTCTTTGAAAAAGGAGAATTAAGCCATTATTATGGCTTGATGGAATTGAGGACGGGGGAATTCCTAAATTAAATAGAATAATTATTTGAGTACCCTCACTTCATTATCTCAAAAATTCAGTATCTCATTTAGAGAAATTATGTACTATAGTCTCCACTAATTATTATCTAAAAAGATATTATATGGTCCCCACAAATTATATGATCTATTATTATTCTAAAAATATATTATATGGTCCCACTAATTATTATTCTAAAATTCCTGCAACACTCTTCTTCTATGGTATCCACTAATTAATTATATGTTCCTCCTTTTCCTAGTCCCCGCACTTGTCCCAACGTCAACATTCATGGATATAAATACTTAAAAAGATAAGATATTAACACTTGAAAAATAAGATATTAATACTTTGATTCATAACTTGTTATGATCATCCCTTTTTCAGTCCCCAATCGTCCCCGCGTCAACCTTCCTCTAATGAAGTAGTGGAAACCCATATCACCGCATCAACCTTCCCCAATCGTTCCCGCTTCAACCTTTTTCTAATAAAAATAGTTGACCACATAGGTATAAATACTTCAGTGCATAAGTATAAATACTTGCAGTACTTGATATTAATACTTTCAGACGTCATCAGTGTCATATGTAAAAAATACTTGCAAATATATGTATAAATACTTGCACGACGAGGTATAAATACTTGTGTGACGACGAGCCCGTAAAATACGTTCGTGGTTTTAGATTCGCAAAATTTCTCACACATCGTCAGAAATAAGAACGAGATTGAACGAAAAAAAATCACCTCTAAAAACGTGTATAGTCCCCCATGTAGCTTGAGTGATACCCCACAAATATTTATAGTGCGGGTATGTTTGGAATATTTTGTTGGAGAGGCAATTATTTACATAAAAATTGTTTACCTCATAGGTGTAAATATTTTTGTGCATAGGTATTAATACTTTAGAAAAAAAATTCAATACTGGAGTTTTTGCGGTCCCCCCAGCTGGTAGTTATGGTAATTATAGTGCGGGTACTGTTATCAGCTTCCAATTAAACAAGCGTTATTTATAGTTTGTATTGTTCAAAAATAATCAGACCTTTAAATTAATTTGAAAATAAGAAGAAGAATTTTTTTTTTCTATTTTTGGCGAAAACACCTTTAATTTGCAGCAGCTGGTAATGTTTTGATATACGAGTATACGTTACTATTACTTTGTTAAATGTCCTATCATAATAAAGTCCATAACACATACAAGAAAATCACTGTTGTCTCTATTATGTAATTCTTAGGCTGGTATCCTCATCTACCTATTCTGGAATAAAGGAAAACATGTTGACAGTATTGACCATTACATGCTACTTCATCCCAAAAATCGGCGACTGGAGGAAGCTGCCCTTTCATCTATAGGCATCTTTTTTAACTTTTTCCTTGTGGGACTCAAGATAGATCCTGGTTCGGCATGGCGTGCCGGTAAGAAGCCATTCATCATTGCTGTAACTGGCATATCCATCCCCGTGTTGATATCCTTCTTAGCATACTTGTGCATCCACAATAAAATCGGTTATCTGAAGAAAAGCAAGCACGATTTTTTGTTGTTCCTCGTAGCTATTATTTGTCATAGCTTCTTGTTTGTTCAAGCGGAGGTGGTATCTGAGCTAGGGCTTCTCAGCAGTGAACTCGGTCGCCTAGCATGCACTATCGGCATCACTCATATAATTTTATGCTTTATAGTTCCTTCCCCGTGTTTAACAGCATAACCCAGAGCCGAATTGGCGGGAAGAATGTCGTCATGCATTTGCTTTTCTTTGCCATTATGATCTCTTTTATCATCCTCATAGTTCGTCCATATGCACTGGGATTGAGATCTGCTGCGATCCGAATATTGAGCACAGTAATCCTGCAATCCCTGCTTTTTCAAATCCAACCATCTAACGTTTTAGTGCACGTATCTCAAAACAGCTGGTTTTTCTATGCACGTATCTCGAAACAATTCGACAGCTGGATTTGAAAAAGCAGGAAATGCAGGGTACTGTTCACAGCACCCGGATCGCAGCAGATTCTCACCCTATGCACTGTGGATTGTTCGGAACACGCCTTCGCATGCCCGTGTCAGGTATATCATAAGAAACTAGATAATCTATAAATGTTTTTTTTCTCTCTCAAGTTCTGCAAGGAGAGTGGATAATTATATTTTAAAAAATGTGTTGAGACCACTATTGGATGCGTCCAGTACCTAGTAATTTCTACATATATTGTGCATGCAAACACTTAATTAGTTATTATTAATCAGAGTTACTTGCTAATTTTAATATATAATCATAAAATGATCGGATAATTGTGTATTTTTTAACATTAAATTAATTAATTCTAACATAAATATTGTTCTTGTAGAAAATTATATACTTTCTTTTAACACTTTGTTTCCGTTTGACACATATATTTGTAATTCTCAAGACGTGATATGTATAGTACGGGAGTGCAATGATGATCACCCATTTGACTTTTATACCATTTTCAAAAGTGCTAGAAAATTATGACTATGCATATTTAGAAGGAAATAGAAATGTAAAAGGACTGTAGCTAAGTACTTGCAAGAACAATATTTTTGTTAAAAAATAAGGTAAATTTCGCTTGAGTTCACTAAACTTTGTCCTTTGTCACGAATTGGTCACTCAACTTTGATTTGTCCCTCCATAGCCACTGAACTTTTATTTTATCCCAATTAAGTCACCCTATAACTTTTCCATTCAAATTATAACGGAGTATGCTCATTCCGTCCAAAAATTTAACGGAATATGCTCATTCCGTCCAAAATACTAACGGAAAAGTTATATTCCGTTAATATTTTGAATGAAAAAGTTATAGGGTGACTTGATTGGGACAAAATAAAAGTTTAGTGGCTATGGAGGGACAAATCAAAGTTAAGTGACCAATTCGTGACAAAGACAAAGTTTAGTGATCTCCAGCGAAATTTACCCTAAAAAATAACTCAGATCAATATATATATAAAAAAAAATACACAGTGACACATGTCATATTTTTCATAATTATATGTAACAAGCAACTAGCTTGCGTTAAACTACTAATTATCTAAGTGTTTAAAAGCACAACTTATATGCTAAAAAAATATTAAACTAGATACATAGGATAAACACAAGGCGGGCATTTAAAAGATGAACTCCTCTCATAACTCTTAAATTTGACCAGATAAAGTGATCTCAAGGAGTTTATCTATTTTGTTACTTTGTATATGTAAGAAAGGAACTTGATTAAATTTATGCTCGTTTTTAGGGAAGTGCACATTACTCTGATCACTATTCTAGTGATCCTGATGGCGCTGGCCAGCGACATAATTGGAGCACAGGACATTGCCGGCCCAGTAATCATGGTTTGGCAATGCCGAGTGGGCCACCTCTCGGAACTGCTTTGATCAGGCAGCTTGATTTGGTGGCAACGGAGTTGCTCCTTCCAATGTCCTTTATTGCTGCCGGGTGTGAAATGGATTGGGCAGCAGCCGGCCAGGAGTTGAGCCACGGGCTTTGGCTAGGGATGCTCACGCTAATTGCAAGCATCACCAAGGTTGTTACTTTGGCGATTTCAGCTGCTTATTGTGGCTGTCCACTCAAAAACGGAGCACTATTAGGCTCATCATGAATTTCAAAGGAATTATGGAGACATTAATCTTGATCGAGTCCAGGTTAGGCAGAGTATGTGTGCCTGCTTTTTTTTAACTCATTTTTTAATGTTTCTTCTCTTTTACAAACTATCGTGTTCATGATTTGTTCGTCGTCAACAGGCCATAAGCGGGGGACTTATACATACCTAATCTTAATGATACTTGCTGTGACATCGGTATCTTCTTTTTTGGTCTCGATCTTCTACAAGCCATTGGCAAAGGAATTTATTGTCTATCAGAATGTGAGGGACTTAAAGACCCAATCTGAGCTTCGCCTAATTACCAGCTTCTTCAATGACAAGCCTATTGCGTCTTTACTCGACCTTTTTGAGTGGTTGACCTCGTTTAGGGCAAAACATTGCACTTGTGTATATGCTCTCCATCTTACAGAACTAAAAGCGCGTTCTAAATCCAACCTCATCGGCCATCACAAAGGGAAGGACCAAATCGACACGACGGAAATGAATCCCATCCACAACTGTAGAAAAATAAGAAGGATTAAGGAGCAAATAAGCCTCATAGCCCTTAATGGGTTTGATTACCCTTAACGGGTTTTGTTCATCATAGGCTCAATAAGAAATAAAGGGAGCAACTAAAGATTATAAAGTTACTCAACCTTTATTACTTAAAATAGAAAGTTACCGTTTTATTTTCCAACAGATAATTTTTCTCTTATTTTCGCTATATATAGCTTACTGTACAACTTCTCCAATATAATCAAGTTATCAATTCTCATCATATTAGCTCTCTGCCTCATATCTCAAATCTATTATGGTATCAGAGCGGGAATGAATTCCTGACTCAAAACAAAAAAACCAGCAGTACCAGTAACTGCAAGAATAGATAATCCAAGCACACCAGAAGTGCCAACCAACGAGAGACAGCAGTACCAGTAACTGCAAAGCAAGCCCCAACTTCATTTACCAGTAAAATTACTCAAAACCAGAAAAAACCAGAAAAACCGAGATGGCACAAAATCACGAGAAACTCACAGGAGTGATGCTCAGTGGTAAGAATTACCATATATGGGCAAGGCAAGTCAAATTTGCCTTAAGCGGCCAAGAAAAAAGCAATCACATCGACAAAGATTTCAAAATCCCAAAACTATCCGAACCAGTGGCAACTGAGGTCGAGAAAAAAGAATTAGCCAAATGGCGAACAAGCGACCACACTGTCATCACTTGGCTCCTCGCAACCATGGAGCCAAAGGTATCCGATTTACTCTCTTACAAAGATAGTGCTCTTGAAATTTGGGAAAGAGCAGAACAATTATACGGTCACCGCAAAAATTACTCTCACATTTACCAAATTCAAAGAGACTATCAACAAGCCAAACAACAACAAGGTCAATCGTCAATGGAATTATACGGTTACCTTCAAAAGAAAAGAGATGAACTCAGAGTTTATCGGCCTCCCACCATTGATCTTACTGAAATCCAAAAACGAGAAGAGCAAGATGCCATCTTTCAGTTTCTAGCAAGCCTAGATTCCAGCTATGAGGCCGTACGGTCACAGATACTGCTACTGGCCGAGTTGCCATCCTCAGATGAGGTGGCAGCTATGATCGATAGAGAAGAAACAAGAAGAACAGTGATGGCATCGCAATCCACCGAAAACCCAGAGACCAAAGCCTTCACGGTGATGGCCAGACCTAACCCTAGTTACCGGCCGGAGGCAAGAGGAGACCAAGCGACTGCCAAATGCGAGCATTGTCGGCGAGAAGGGCACCGCAGGGAGCAGTGCTGGTTCTTGCACCCTCACCTCCGGCCCAAATGGCACAAGAAACCTGGAGGCGGAGATCGAAAGGGGGAGCGAGACAGAGGCGGAAAAGAAGAGGCCGAAAGAAAAGGAGCGGGTTTTCTCGCTGAGGGAAGAACCGGATCCGAACCGCCTAATGCCTTAATAGCTGGCGACGCCTCATCCTCTCAGGATTCTATGTGGCAACTCATCCAGCAACTTTCCGTGATGCTCAACCAAAAACAGGAAAAACAGAAGAACAGTGGTATGATTTCTGTTGCAAATCTTTCATTTTTTCCAAAAAATTTTAGATGGATCTTGGATTCAGGTGCAACAGACCATATGACTGGAAATAAAAATTTATTGACCAATTTTAGAAATTATGAAACAAAAAAATTTGTTACGGTTCCAAATGGTGAGAAAATGGAAATCCTTGGAGAGGGCTCAATAACGATATTCTCAAAAATAATTCAAAATGTCTTGTATTTAAAAAATTGCTCATCAAATCTATTATCCATTAGCAAAATCACAAATGAGTGAAGTTGTGAACTCATATTTTTAACAAATAATGTGATTTTTCAGGATCGGATAACCAAGATTATGATTGGTGAAGGATTTCTAGAAAATGGACTTTATTTTTTGAACGAAGAAAAATTCAATTTCAACACTACCAAAAATGAAGAATTGAGTACACTTTGGCATAAAAGAATTGGACATCCTTCCGACAAGATTTTAAAGAGTCTTTTTAATTTTTCAAAATTAGATAATAGTAGTTGTGAAATTTGTAAGCTAGGAAAACATATTAGATTACCATTTAAATTATCAATTTCTAAGAGTGAGAAACCATTTGATTTGGTTCATTCGGATGTATGGGGACCCGCCCCAACTAACTCTTTTAATGGATACAAATATTTTGTTATATTTATTGATGATTTTTCTAAAACAACTTGGTTATATTTATTGAAAGACAAAAGTGAAGTATTTTCATAATTTTTAGACTTTTATAATTTTATAGAAAATCAATACAAAGCTAAAATCAAAATATTTAGATCCGATAATGGAACGGAATTTGTAAACCAAAATTTCTCAAACTTCTTTAAAGAAAAAGGAATTTTACACCAAACAACATGTGTATATACACCTCAACAAAACGGTGTATCCGAAAGGAAAAATAGACATTTACTCGAAATGACTCGAGTCCTTTTATTTCAAAATAATGTTCCAAAATCTTATTGGTCGGATGCCGTTCTTACCGCTACATATTTAATTAATAGATTGCCAAGTGTTAATCTAGACTACAAAAGTCCTTTAGAAATTCTTTACCAACGAAAAATCAACCTTGAGCATTTGAAAATTTTCGGTTGTACTTGTTATGTTCACAAAAATAACAAGCAAGACAAATT
Source organism: Carex parvula (assembly GCA_025461045.1). Lineage (NCBI taxonomy): Eukaryota > Viridiplantae > Streptophyta > Magnoliopsida > Poales > Cyperaceae > Carex > Carex parvula. The sequence continues at coordinate 44,092 of JAJGRW010000310.1, read as the reverse complement.
GGATTATACCTCAATTAAGGCTATTTTTTTTTGTATTCATCACAAAAAAAGGGGTATAAATGTTATGACCCTAAAAATAAAAAATTTTACATTTCTAGGGATGTAACCTTTTTAGAAAAAGAGCCATATTACAAAGAAACTAATTGTGAGAATTTTTTGAGAGAACCCTCCAAGGAAATTACATTACCAATTGCAATAGAAAATACAAGACCAACATCCCATGAAAATGAAAATGAAATGGAAAATGAAATTGAGAATGAGGAAGAGATAGAAGACAATTCCGCAAACGAAGAAAATCATGATATTGAAACACCGTTGAGAAGGTCGGTTCGAACAACACAACCTTCAACAAGGCTTAGGGACTTTATAACCTACAAGGTACAATATCCTATACAAGATTTTATTACATATGAAAATGTTTCTTCTAACCATAGAGCATTTGTGACCTCAATTGAAAAAGAACAAGAACCAAACCATTATAAAGAGGCCATGAAAATTCCCAAATGGAACAAGGCTATGAATGAAGAATTGAGTGCTCTTGAAAAAAATGACACTTGGGTAATAGTTCAATTACCAAAAAATAAAAAATTAGTAGGTTGTAAGTGGGTATATAAAATTAAGTACAATAGTGATGGCACGGTAGAACGGTATAAGGCTCGTTTAGTTGCCAAAGGATACACCCAAACCTACGGTATAGACTATTATGAAACATTTGCCCCGGTTGCAAAAATGAATACCGTAAGAATATTATTTTCTATTGCGGTAAACCGAAATTGGAAATTATACCAAATGGACGTAAAAAATGCATTTCTTCAAGGAACACTTGAAGAAGAGGTATACATGTCATTACCACCCGGTTATAAAAAGACCAAAAATCTACACTAGCTTGCAAATTGAAGAAGTCAATTTATGGGTTGAAGCAATCTCCGAGGGCATGGTATGAAAAATTAAGCTCTCATTTAATATCTTGCAATTTTAAAATTAGTAGTGCCGACCACTCATTGTTTGTCAAAATTGAGGGAGAAAACACCACAATCATTCTAGTGTACGTAGATGATATTATTATTACCGGAAACAACCAAGAACATATTAGAACAATAAAAGCAAAATTAAAAGAAAAATTTGACATTAAGGATTTGGGCTACTTAAAATATTTCTTAGGCATTGAAATTGCATATTCAAATCAAGGCCTATTCATTTCTCAAAGAAAATACACCTTAGACTTGTTGGAAGAAACCGGTAAACTAGGTTGTAAACCGGCCTCAACACCAATAGATGGCAAAAATAAATTAAATAGCAAAGATGGTGAACCATTAGAAGACATAAATCAATTCCAAAGACTCGTAGGAAAATTAATATATCTAACGGTAACACGACCGGATATTTCTTTTTCGGTAAGCCAAGTTAGTAAATTTATGTATGCCCCTAGAACATCACATTTAGAGGCAATAAATAAAATTCTACGGTATTTAAAAGGAACTCCCGGCAAAGGAATTTGTATGAAAAACAATAATTCTAACAATGTGTGTGGCTATTCCGATGCAGATTGGGCCGGAAGCTTCGATAGAAAATCGACAACCGGCTTTTGCACATTTGTAGGCGGAAATTTAGTCACATGGAAAAGCAAGAAACAAAATGTCGTGGCACGATCAAGCGCCGAGGCGGAATATCGAGCCATGGCATCCACCGCAAGCGAATTAACTTGGATAAAACAACTACTTTCGGATTTTGGAATCCAAATTCAATTGCCAATGCAAATGTTTTGTGACAATCAATCGGCGCGCCACATAGCATCCAATCCGGTGTTTCATGAGAGAACTAAACACATTGAGGTCGATTGCCATTTTATTAGAGAAAAGATTCAAGCAAAAGAAATTGAGACTCCGTTTGTAAGAAGTGGAGATCAATTAGCGGATATCTTTACGAAGGGATTAGATCCGAAACCGCTTGAAGCAAATATAAGCAAGTTAGGGTTACGAGATATCTACACGCCTAACTTGAGGGGGAGTGTAGAAAAATAAGAAGGATTAAGGAGCAAATAAGCCTCAGAGCCCTTAATGGGTTTGATTACCCTTAACGGGTTTTGTTCATCATAGGCTCAATAAGAAATAAAGGGAGCAACTAAAGATTATAAAGTTACTCAACCTTTATTACTTAAAATAGAAAGTTACCGTTTTATTTTCCAACAGATAGTTTTTCTCTTATTTTCGCTATATATAGCTTACTGTACAACTTCTCCAATATAATCAAGTTATCAATTCTCATCATATTAGCTCTCTGCCTCATATCTCAAATCTATTAACAACCACCTGGTAACTTTTGCACAGGTAATTACATTTAGAATCTGTGAATAAAGTAACTAAAATCACCTCCACTTTATTCCTTATATCCTTATGTTTACCATAGTTTTCAACACGGGACGGATAGAGTAAAATACTACGGGTACTATAAATTTTGTGATTATATATGATTTTCTATATATTTTAGAATAAAATACTACGAGAACTGTAAAATTGACTCTCATTCGCAAGAGGCAATAGGTCATGTATATATGCAGCTACTCTCAGGAAAAATAATTTTTAAGTATGATTGACAACATTTATAACTATTATAATGTTAATTATTCTATGTTATCTACTAGATCAATAAAATTATGGTTTTTGAAGATAATCAAAACAATTCTCCACTTAATCAATCATTGTTAAGCAGAAAAAGAAAGATAGGGTCACAGTACTGCCGTTCACCTCTATCGGCACGCAAGAGAACTTGCACCAGGACATCTGCTCACTTATTGTTGAGAGAACGGTTGCATTAGCCATCCTCCCTTTCCCAAGAAAGAACTCAATGGCTGATGCAGAAGCCGACCAACGAGAGCGTGGCCTTATTGAGCAGGTATATGTTGATTAGTGAAGTTGCTATTCCTTTCTATTATAATTTGCATTTTTTAAATATGAGTGATGCAGCTAGCACGCGTTTAAGTAAAATCATTCTTAGATTTATCCATCTTGAATTCTTGATAAATTAGTGAAAAGAATGGCTCTATATATATCTTGAATTCTCGATACATTAGTGTTTTGGACTAGTTTTTTTTAAGAGTCTTCATGATATGCTCTTGCATTTCTAAGTCGAATCGGGATTACGAGCGAATGGAACTAGTGAGTGTGTGACAAGTTTATAAGAGAACTCTTCATTCGAAATTCATTATCTGCTAAAATTTATGAAAAATGGAGGAGGTTGGACTCTTCCTTTCTTTTAAAATAATATATTTTTAAGGACAACGGAGCAAATAATTCAATAGTTTCCGAAAAATAACTCTTGCAGCTAAACCCAGAAAATCATAACTGCAGGCACAATGCTCTGTAGGCATAATGGTGTACCAGAGCTTGACAAGAATCACACAAACTTTGCAAACTCACCAGTCCCACATTGGTGTGCCTTTTATGGGTGGTCCAGATGATCGTGAGGCGGTTGCAATAGCTGGTCACATGGCGTACCACCCATATGTGCACCTTAGCATCTTGCACTTCCGGATATCGAGCTTTATTGAGGGCATAGCAAACAATATGGAGGAGATTCATGCTAGAGAGCAAAAGTTGGATGATGAAGTAATTGGTCAATTGCTAGTGGAGAATGTCGGCAATGATCGCCTCGCTATTAGAGAGGTCACTATCGATGATCCGGTGCAGATTATTTTGGTCATACGTTCTTTAGGGGATAACTATGATATGTTGATTGTAGGTCGAAGACAGGCACACTCGTCACCATTAGATAATGAGGCATTGGTTGAATGGACTGAGACACCGGAACTTGGTGTGATCAGTGATTTACTTGCCTCGCCAGACTTCAAAACATCCGCAAACATACTTGTTGTGCAACAGCATGGCTCTAGTTGATTCATGATCTCTTTCTCACCATAATATTGTATTTATAATTAAAGCATTATTGTTGGATACTTAAACAGTAAGATGTGCTTTAATTAGTTAGTAATAAGATGGATAGAAGCAGTCTTCTTAAATATATATGGTGTTTTGTGCTTTATTATATATCTACTATGAAACCTATATACATACGAGGCTTTGGGGCATCTGTAATTTTAGATTGAACCTCTTTTTTCATCCCTTGTTTTTTTATGGTCCTTTTTCCAACCCTTGTTAGTTTTAGTCTTTGGTTGAGAAAAATGCTTCGACGTTTCTACTCTTGTCAAATATATTTTTCCAAATTTCCAAATTTTAATATTATTATGATTCTATTATTTTGCAGCTCCGGTTCCTAATTGCAACAAGTAGTTCATGAGCTTCTTTAATTCACAGGTTGAGCTTAACTAGTATCATTTTTACATTAGCTCTGCCTTGGCAAATGCAAATCAAAATTAAATTGCTAGTGAAATATAATTCCTTTCCGTGGGAGAGGAACGGAACCCGAAAATAGAGGATGCTCCTTTTTCATGGAGAAGATGAAATTGAGAGATACACAGAAAAGGATGATAATTAATGAAATTTTGAACTATGTGGTTATGCTTAAGCCTAGCTCTTTAGCTACTCTACCAGCACACCATGAATCTATAATAGCTTTGCAAGCTGTTGGTAGGGCCACGCACAACACGAGCCTACTGTCTCTATCACGGAACACTGTTGTATTCTTTTTACTATTCCGAATTTCAAAATTTTCAAGAATAATAATTTTATTTCAAAATTTTGATAATTACTCACGAGTTGTAATGACTCGTGTGTAAGAACATATATATATAAAAATGCATCGAACTGTGAAAATTACATTTACAATTATGAGTTATGAAAATGTTGCATTCAGTCTATTTCGTTTTGCATTTATAGTTTTTTTTAACATTTTCTGCTATACGTTGACAATATCATATATGAAAAGAAGAAATTAAAAAACTCAATTGGAAATACTGCTACCAGCACCGCCATCCAACGAGATAGGTATCCTCTCCTTCGTAACTACAATACAGTTCAATCTAATAGATTTATTTTTGTTGCAATCAACGCCCAAAAAAATTGAATAAAAAAACCTTAATTAGATGCCACTAGAATGGTTAAAAATTGAATAGAAAAACCTTAATTAGAATGTAAAAAAAAAAACATTTTTAATAGTTAAATAAATAATTAAAATAACAAAATTGGTAATAAAAAAAAAGTGAAACAATAACATTTTATGGGACCAAACAATGGTGATATTAGAATTATCCTCTTCTTATCCCTATCGTAAGAATCTGGGCTTCCGTGGTATAAAAAAACAAAAAACAGAGAAAAATGAGAAAAGACAAGGAGTATATAATATTATTTTATTTTCACAGGAAAAAAATATCTTTTGAATTTGAATTTGGAGAAAATGCTTCAACAATTTGTATAGATATGAAAAAAAAAATTACAAAGAAACCTAGATGGTTGACACTCCACCTCTATGTACATATATGGATACAACTCTATTTACAATCAAATATTATTGTTTTATGTTGGTCAAACGACGGATGAAGGTGCTTTTAAATATAGTCATAAGATAAACGACCGAATGCGAGACTTCTAGTAATATTACATAATTATTGTATTTTTTAAGATGCGAAGTATAACCATTATCATTCTCTCTTTCTTAGATACTTTAATCTTCCTCTATTAATTTTTTAGAATATCATAAAGCTGAATTGCTGGAAAGCTCAATTCTTTAAAAGTTGGTGCGTTTAGCTGAGACAGAATAGTGCTAATCTGAATTAATAACTATTTCAAACTACCATTCTACGTTTGAATGTGATTAGATTAGCAAAAAAAAATAACTAATTAGTTTGAATGTGATTAGATTAGCAAAAAATAACTACTTTTTGTTTGTCTTAACATGCTATTCTACCAACACAACAAATTAAAAATTAAATTAGCTCACTATCTCAAATTTGAGTTAGCTCACTGTGAAATCCACATAACAGGGTAATAAATTCCTAGGCTCACACAAAAAAAAGGCCCCATTTTCATCAATTTTGACCACTGTATTCCCCGTATATGTGCTGAACCAATTACTGCACGATCTATTTGTAAGGTGCGACCATAATTTGAAATACAAGTTTTTTAAGGAACATGCAATGAGAATTAGTACCACACACAACAAGGAAACTAATACAGGGATCCATATAAAACGCGCATCAAACAAAATAAGTGCTTGTTTTGTTTGGCTCTTTGCTTCATACATCACTAAACAAGTCCTATGCTCCTACCCTCTCAACAGCAGTTAACTGTGTCAAACACTACAGACAAAATTTTACTGATGCTCTTTTCCCCGAGTACCTACACAGCAATTGATTTCTTCATGCAATCCAACGACGCCCTACAAATTTAATGTCACAACACAACATGTCAGATATTTGGGCAAGGATTGCATACTAGGCCCCGTCTATTGGTGAAATATAACCAATTGTTTCTTCTATTTGTCTAATCAAGCAAAAGATGAAAATCTGAAATACCCGGAGTTCACTATGGAAAACCTCAATAAAAAAAAAGAGCAATACTTACAATAGAGCCTTTTCCATATCCTCATTGGCAGGATCTAATTTAAAGCCATCCAAAAGCACCTGAGACGCTTCTTCATATTTCTTCCAACACCCAAAAAGAAAATGAAAATAAAATACCATAAATACAACAAATAATTTCCTATAGTAAGCCACAGTAAAATAAAAGAGGACCAGCGCTGCTATTGTAATTGTTTTGTGCCTTTCTAACCACAACTTTACTTGAGTGGTTATGGATGAACCAAACAAAGATAACAAACAAAAAAATTCTTGTCTAGTATTCTATGTTACGGGTCCTTCTGGACAAATTAAATCACGAAGTAAAACAATTTCTAGTGATGAGACAATATCAAAGCCATAACAAGGAATAAGACCAAGTAGAAAACACAAAAGTGCAGCCATAATTTTTTATATTAAACTGACTAACCTTTAGTAACATGAACGCAGCACCAATGCGGTAGTAGGCTTTGGGCCAGTTCGGCCTAAAGTCTTGAGCAATCAGAGCATCCTGCAAAGCAAAATCCCCCTCCATCAGACGAAGCCAACACATACTCCTATTTGCATATATTGCTGCATCTGTTGGTGCTATCTCCCTTGCCTACAACAAGGGAAAGTGGAAACAATACCCGAATAAGAAGTCCAAGACTAGAGAGCGTTGAATATCAATTGACAAAAAATATCAAATATAAAACTATCCAATAGCAAACTTACAGCAGTATAGAAGTTTATGGCTGCTAAATACTCTCCTTCCCTAAATGCTTGTTCACCTTTAACTTTCAATTCAGCAAACCTCTTCTTTCTCCTAATTTCATGCTAAAGCATGCAAAATAATGAAATGAGAAATCTAAAATAAATCAGGATATAGCATAAGTCACCATACGTAATTGGCATGACTTCATGAAATAATGAAATACTAAATTGACAGAGCATTTAAAATGGATCACCAACCTTTTTCTTAAAAGCGGGAGACTTTACATAATTAATAATTCCTTCAACAGTCCAGTTTGGCACAGTAGGAAGCTGAGATGTCAAAGGAAGAAGCATTTCAACAAATCTCTTTTCACCGCACTCAGCTGCAATTTCTATTGGCAACATTCCATACTACAACAGAAAAATAAATCATCAAAAAAGTCACATTACTTTCACAATACAAAGTTGAAAGAATGTTTTTACAAGAAAAACGTAACTGTTGATATATTGGGGTTAATACACCATTCAATTTTAATAACAAATTGATAACAAGAAACTCACTTCATTGAGCTCGACTTCACAGGGAATATTGGGGTTAGCCCCAGCTTCCAACAAGCACTTCACTGTCTCAGCTGAATTTGCACTAATTGCAATTGCTAAAGGACAATACAAGTTTACATCTGCACCAACCTATTAGTTATAAACACAATAAAAAATATCAAGCAAAAGGAGCAATAGTGAGTCCGCGACAATAGAAACTCTTCGACAAGTGAAGCTATAATGACTCTAGTGATTATTAAGCTAACCATTTCTAACACAAAAATGCTGGGCTACACCATTTTAAGCTTCATTAGAATTTCCCACAAACTGGGTCCAACAACTCAAAAATGGTTTATTACGAAGAAAAGAAGTCATACCTTACTCAAAAACTTGGTGCAATCCAAAGAGTTACCAAAGATAGACATGAGAAGTGGAGTAAAGAAATCATGACTGACTTTGTTTATCTGGAAACAAAAACACAAACTTTATATTAGAAGAAATATTAATTAAATAATTAAAATTTCACCTACATATTAGTTTTGTACTGGAAGATAATTTAACCAACTTACATCAGCATTGTGCTCCAGTAAGATCTTCACAGCTTTTTTGCGGCCAAAGCGTGCAGCAACATGAAGAGGAGTCCCACGGTAACTTTCAGGATCCACAGGAACTTCTTTTGAGAGCAAGAATTCAATAGACTTGCCATGCCCTGGAGGCGAAACACGAAAAATAAAAGTTAAACATAAATACTAAAAATAACATAAACTGCCATCAACAAGTTTAGTAATTAATCTATACTAGATCAAGCTTTAAATTTTGGAAAGAAAATTTTATGACAAAAGTGGAAATTCGTTTTTCTCCATATACCGAGATAAACCATCAATCCGTTCTTTTTTTTTTTAGGTTGATGGGCAATCCATCAATCCATTCTTATAACTTGTCTTTCTACTTTCCCTATTGTGTGTGTGTGTGTGAACAAAAGATGGAGAGAGAGTGTATGAAAGAGACCGCATTGTGCTGCATAATGCAGAGGCGTGTCGCCTTTTCTATCGGTGCATGCAGGATCAGCTCCACAGTTACAGAGATAAGTCAAAGTGCCAGTTTTCCCTTCCCGTGCAGCATAGGAAAGTGGTGTTCTGCCTGCAATGTATTCATTAACTAAAATTTTATTTTATTTTGGTTTCCCGAAAATCTTTTTCATGGTGACCACATAATTAGAACTTGAACACCGTTTCCATGTCATACAAGCTGTTTGTGTGAAATAGCATGTAACAAAAGCATTGCTTGTAGAAACAATAACCTATCTAAGACAAAGAATTTACCAATATCTCATGTTGCTCAGAATCTACCAAAAAGTAACAACCATAAATAAAAAAAAGGATAAAATAGAAGAGCTTATGAATAAAAAAAACAATGAAATAAATCAAAACCTTCATCAGACCGAAAATCTGGATCAAAACCCAATTCCTCAATCAAGTAACGACAAATATCTGTTCTCCCGTAAGATGCTGCAAAATGAAAAGCACCTAGCCCATAGGCATCCTTTGTTATCTCTATGGTCTTCTTGATCCCGTCCCCTTTGTCTAACATATTTGCCATCTCTGCACAGTTGAAATGAAAAAAAAGAAGACAAAATAGAACCCCAGTGAAATAGAACAACTAGTTTCCTTAAAAAAAGTAGCAAACTGTCCAAAGCCCCCCCCCCCCCCTCTCGCTCTCTCCAACTTCTGCAAAGTCGTAAGAGGGGCTCGAACTCTCAAGGGGTATCTAGCAGTCCTAGGACTTTTTCCTAGCCAACTACGCTACTGCCCCATTCTCTCTCTCTAAAACAAAAACACCCACACATGCCCGCAGACTTCACCGCATGCGTGCGCACAAACATCTATAATTGTCTTCTCAGTTTCGTTTGAGAAATAAGATGCATAACACCGATGAGGGAGGGTTATTTGAGTATTAGTTACAAAAACAATTGGACGAAAAGATAACCTAGGTTATGTTTTTAATTTTTATTTGTTGAAAAAAAAGTTGAAAATACTCTTGAGAACTGAGAGTTGCCCCAACGCAGCAGCATCCAAAAGCGTATTTTGCAACTCTTTTCGACTTCCGCCTGAAATTAGAAGAAAACTCACCTTACTCAGATAAAACAAAAATTAAAAAAAAGAGCGAGGAGAGAAATTTTGAGGAGTGATAGGGTGGCGGTCGTACCAGAAAAATCTCGCGCCATTGGATCGAAGAACAAGTGGGTTTAGTGGGTAGCGCGAGCAGAAAACGAAATATGAAGTAGAAGAAAGTATTTTTTTTCTGGAGTATGTTCCAGAGATTCCAGAGAATTCGATTGGGATGTGTTTCGACTTTCGATTGGCACAAGCGAGTCGTACGTGTTTGAGTCGGTCGATATTTTATTGTATTTTTATTTGATTTTATCGCTAATTTTGTTTGTTTACGAGTTGAAACTAGAAAAACTTTAATCAAGTTAACCTGAATAATTGTAAGCACGAGAAATTTAACCTAATAAAAAAGTTCTAATCAACTAAGTCGAATTTTGAATTAAGTTTGAAATAAACAAGTCACACAAATCATCAATTATATATGGAATTAATTTTTTTATATACTCTTAAAACTTTTCCAATTTTTTAAAGGGTTAATTTCTTATTTACCCTTAAAAAGTACTTTATTTTTCTATTTACTCTTGTAAATTATATCTAATACATCTCTCGTCTTAATTATGTTTCTTTTCTATTTACTCTTTGAGTTAATTACCCACATTTAAACAATTATCTAATTTGTTTTTTCCCACTGTATCCTTACTCTTGCCATGTAACTATATCTGAAGAGAGACTAAAGGAAAAGCATGCTAATGCAAGACTGGTGAGATTTTAGAAGAATCATCTATAGGAAAGAGATCATCGTCCTTGCATGGTCTCGCATGGTAATTTAGTCAGAAACAATAGTACTAAGACAAAATCGGTATGAGAGATCATTGGGTCAGATAAGGAGGAGACATGGAATTTGCCTCCAGAGCAAGGACCCTTTGGGAGTTCAGCCGGCCGATCCTAACATAATGGACGAGGACCCGGGGCCAGAGCAAATTGGGTTGGGGAATAGAGTTGTAAGCACGGTGGGAGTTACAGAGAACGTGTTGTGTGCTCATACAGTTCAGAGTTGAGTTGATGTAAAATTTGAGTGAATCAATGTACTAGTGAGTTTTGACTTGATGTAAGAAAATATACACGGAGTCAAAATTCAAAGAGAAACACGTTTACTGATTCTTATTTTTGTACCCACACTATTTTGTCTAATTCAAAGAGAAAAATGATCTTTGGAACTCCGTGTAATTTTTTTTCATATCTTTGTCTATATAATGATGATTTGATGATTATGAAAGACGATTACAAGAATAATTTCAGAAAATCAAAATAAGGAGACTGCAAGAGAGAAAAGCGGCGGAGGTGTGTGAAAATCACAACCAGAAAAACAAAGGAGCAGAGATGCAGAGCGGAAAAATAAGGAAGTGCACCGGACAATAAGAAAGCCGATCAAATTCTTAACAGAGAGGGGAGGGGTATTTTTGTCATTTATTATTTAAATTAGAGATTTAATTATGGTTAATTACATAGTTATTGTGTAATGGATAAAAAGAAAAGAGTTTGAAGAATTGAAATGTAAATTAGATAAATTAAGTGTTTAGAGGTATATAAGAAGAGGAGGGATCCACTTACAACAAATTTGAGTTACAACAACGTTACAACATTCATTTTTTTCATTTTCAAAGTCCAAATTGTCGATCCAAACCGTTCAACATGATCATCTAAATAAAATGTACTTGCAGATCAAATTTTATATTTTTTTGAATTTTTTTACTATTTATTAATATGGGTACAAAATTCAATGGTCTAAGTATGGCTATTTTTTGTAAAATACTTAATAAATAGTAAAAAAATTCAAAAAAATGTAAAATTTGATCTGCAAGTACATTTTATTGTGGAGATCATGTTGAACGGTTGGATCGACGATTTGGACTTTGAAAATGAAAAAAATGAATGTTGTAACTTTGTTGTAACTCAAATTTGTTGTAAGTAGATCCCTCCTCATATAAGAAATTAGAGAAAACTGTACGGATATACCACAAATTAATTTTTTTTAAACGTTTACTCTTTATTATATCTAATAAATTCTCAATTCTTTTTACTCTTTTCTGTTTGCCCACAAAATTTATAATCTATTGTTTACGAGACTTATATTTATTATTCACACTAGTATTCTTATTTCTTAATGCTTCTCTATCTTCTTTCACTCTCTTTCACGATTCTTTTATATTTTTTTATATTGTTTTATGATTTTAAAATGTAAAAGTGAAAATACAGATTTAAACAAAATGAACTTTTATTTTAATATAAAATGCAAAATAGCTTATGTGGAAGATTTTGATTGATGATTTTTTTTTAATTTGAGGCGAGCCATCTGCTACTGACTGCTAGGTTAAAGAGGAAAAAAATAATTAGTGAGTTTCGCATGAATGCCCTCTGGACTTTTGATTTAGTTTTTCCTTTATCCTTTTTTATTTACGAAAATATATAATAGAATATTTACTACTAAAGTTTGCATTATTACTATGGATAACTAAATATAATTGTATTGAATTTCATACAAATATATTTTTTGCATGTTAGCACAAATTAAACTGTATGAATTAAAAATTGTCGATCCATGCAGCTAATAATTTCATGCTGTTAATGTTTCAAAATATTTCTGCAATTAACAACTCTTATACTTGTGCTAACATGTCTTCCGAATATTTCAAAATTCATAACTAAATCATATAATTGTGCAATTCAAATTGCATGAGTTAAAATAATGTGGACCATACAAATGACTCCCCGTGAAATAAATTTATTAGACCTTCATACTTCATAGTCATTAGAGAAACAACAGTGAAAAGTAAATTAAAATAAGTCTAACAACAAAATGCAGCCAATATTTCTGATAATTTGGTGCTAATTAGGTAACTTTCCCGTACGGATTAATTCTTGTATAATTGATATTGCCCAATGCATACATGTATTTCTACCGGGAATGAACTCTGCTGCTTTTCTTAGTGTGAACTCAATTTTTAGTGTGAGGTTTTTTATCCTTTCTTTCTGGTAAAAAATGTAGATAGAGGTGGAAAATTGGAAATAGTAAATAACTAAGCTTCATGTCTTGCTGCGTCTTTTCTTTTACTTGTTTGTTGTGTATATTGTTGTCCTTTTTTTCTTTTTCTTTTACTTGTAAAATAGTCTTTTAAAAATATTTCTTTTGGTTGAGTAGTAAAAGTCTTTTTTCTTGGTAAAAGTGTAAAAATGAGTGGATACCAGTTCCGTATTGAATAATATCGCACCTGTAACTATTATGACTCTGTTGCTTTTTCAATTCCAACCATTCAACGATAAAAAAAAAAATTCATGCACAAATTTTAACGAATTTGAATGGTTGGATAAATCACAAATCACAAATTTTTTTCTGAATTCTAAATCCCAACCATTCAAATTTGTTGAAATTTGTGTATGAAAAAATTTATTTATCAAAATACATGAATAAAAAATTTTAAATGGTTGAAATTGAAAAAGCAGCAAAGTCGAATTATAATAGTTACAGATGCGATATTTTTCAATACGGAACTGGTATCCACTCATTTTTACACTTTTACCAAGAAAAAAGACCTTTACTACTCAACCAAAAGAAATAATTTTAAAAGACTATTTTACAAGTTAAAGAAAAAGAAAAAACGGACAACAATATATATACACAACAAACAAGTAAAAGAAAAAACGCAGCAAGACATGAAGCTTAGTTATTTACTATTTCCAATTTTCCACCTCTATTTACATTTTTTACCAGAAAAAAAAAGGATAAAAAACCTCACACTAACAATTGAGTTCACCTAAACAAACAAAACCCTAACATGAAAGTGTCCAAAAAACAAATCTACAGCGAGATGTACCCATAAACCCTACCATGAAACCTTTATCAATTTTGACCATTGTTTTCCATGGATGTGGTAAACCAATACAGCACCGTCTTTTGATATGGTGTGCCCATAATTTTGAAATGCAAGTATTTCAAAAAACAATCCATGCACAAATGATGTTATAGCTATAATATAAGGATCTTGATGGATTCGAACCATCATCCCCTGAAAATTCAGGAACTTTGTCCAAACGATTAAGCTAAAGATCCATTTCAAAAGGCAAAATGATGATTGTACCACCACAATAAATTTCCCTTTAATTTGAAAAAAAAAAAATCTTTTCACCTCACAGCAAAGAACAAAATTAAATACACTTTTCTTCGTCAAAGGACGACAATAACATTAATTCCAGAAAAAAAAAAAGGATAAAACAAACTTCATATAACCACTGACGATAATCTAATTAAACACACAAAACCCTATTATTAAACCAGACCCAATAAATAACAAGGTCCAGACATTAAACCCAAGATCCCTAGAAAGTGAGAAATAAACAGCAACAGTTGAACTCTGAAGCACAAAGTTAATAATTTGATCTCTATAAACACGCAGATCATAAGAATTTTGATGCTCTTTTTTAATTATTCACATCCGAAGAGTAACTAGCAGTAATCATTTATCCAACAAATCACATTCAAACAAAACATCAGTGATTGAAATAGAAATAGAAAAAATAAAAGCAGAAATTCATAGGTAGGCAAACAACAACAACAAATGAAGAAAAATTACATCTAGATATAGAAGTAGAGACACAAACTTTAATACTGAGTTACTGACGTTATTCCATACTCTTTTTTAACAATTTAAACAAAAAAAAAGGGAAAAATCTTTACAAGCTCGAATAGGATGATCAACCAGACACAATAACTGAAACATAGAACTATCCCTGATCAGCTAACGCTTGTCCTACGATACCCAAGAAACTAACACGGACAGGGATTCAGAAGCAGAATTTTAGTAATCCAAATTTTAAACCAGATTATGAACCCAAGATCCTAACACGAACAGCAAAGCTCTGGAGTTCAGATTCTAAACTCTGACTCAAGAAACCAAGAAACTATAAATTTGATCTTTATAAAACACGCAGAGCAGATCTTTTAGCGCTCTTTTGTAATTTTTCACATCCAAAGAGTAACTAACCATAATCAATTATCCAACAAATCGCATCAAATAAAGAATCAGTGATCAAAATAGAAATAAACGAAGAAGAAATAGAAGAAGAGATATGTAGCTAGGCAAACAGCAACATGAAATAAAAGAAATCACATCCAAATAATTAAGCAGAGACCCAAACATTAATAACCGACATTATTCCATACACCTTTAAACAATATAAACTAAAAAAGGAAAAAAAAGAAAGAAACTGTACAGACTCAAGAACTCGAACATCCGGACAGACCCAATAAACGAAAACAAGAACTACCCTTGAACACTCAACGACTGACAACAAAGCCCAAGAATGGCAATAAATAAACCTAAAACCTAATTGGAACCACAGGATACCCAGAAACTAACAAGAAACACAGACTGTGAACTCCCGGCCTAAGCATGGAATGGAATTCAACAAAACCAAGAAAGCGACACGACCAACAGATCGAATTCGGAACTCAGAAACGAGACTAGATCTGCTCCTAAATGCCACAGCGATGACCTACAGGTGGTCTATGTACCACACTGTAACCCAAATGCCGTAGCGGTAGCTAAACCGCCATACCGGCACCCAGACCGGATAACGCCAGCTATACAGCATGCCCGGGTCGGACTCGCAGTGCCCCATCCCCCTGGCGGTGATTTCCGGCTTCGTAACCTCCTTGAGGCGCGCCTCCCGTTTGATCTCTGTTTGTCGGACCACCCTCTCAGGCTTCCTCCGGCGCACTTCTCTCTCACGCTGGGATTGCTCCCTGTTGCACCCCCTGCTTAGACACGCCATGTTTTAATTTGTTGGTTTCTTGGTTGGTGTTGGGAGCGGGAAGACAAAGATTTGACAAGTAGAGAGATGATTTGGCGCTCGCATGGGAGGGAAGTGATTAGGGTTTATAATTCATATCCAGTGCAATATAATGAGATCTCACTCGTCCGTTTTAATCTGGCACGAATCTCAAAGCAGACCCATCTAATTGAACACGAATTGATTTGTGTAGCCCGGCCGGCTGTGACCTGTGAGTATTCTACACGGTCAGGGGATAGTGATACTCTCTCGTCGATCCGTGCGCTCTTGAGATCAATGGTGCAGATTGCAACAAATGGGTAATACGGATCGGTGACGTGGCCTGCCAGATTAGCCTTTGAGCGACGGAAGCCGGTAAGGCAAGGGACTCAGTCTGGAGTTTTGAGCTGATTCTTGATTGTTTGACTTTGATCGACCATTTCAAGGGCCTAAATGAACATTTTTTTTTTATTTAAGGGCCCTTCCCTGATGTTCATCAATCTTGACAAAGAGTACTGCTCATTTTTAACATAGTTCATTTGAAATATTCGAACGGAATTATATACAATTCCAAATGTCATATAAATGGATGTTATTTGCCATTATTAGCTACATCTGGTGATATCTTACTGAAAAAAATGTATTGACTCTGTACATATACAGCTCTAGGTAGGGGCTGCCCATATGGATTTTGAGTTTTAGTGGAGATTTATCGGTCCTGATTGATTTTGTTCCTCGAAATTTTATTTGCCCCTCTGGATATTTGATTTGTAATTCGGGTTAAATTTAGGGTTAAAATTGAAATAAATTTGTTGAATTTTGATTGGTAATTAAAATTATAAGTTAGAGCATCAGAAATTACAAGTTAAAGTATTGGAAAGTATAAGTCAAAGTATTGTTTTTATCGAGTACCCAATTAATTAATGGATTTACACCCGATTAACTATTTAAACCCGATTTGATATTTTTTTGTCCCTTCTGACGAAAATCCTAGACCCGCCACTAGTTCGAATTCAGATCCAGTGCAGTAACCCAATTTTTGAGTTTTGATCCAAACCGTCCAAGGTGCTCTAACACGAATCTTAAAGAACCTGGACCCCACAAATAATACTGGCCCCCTGCGCTACCACCGAATAGGCACCGTACACGTCAAAACTCAAAAATTGGGTTACTTTAGGGGATCCGGACTCCACTAGTTCTAGGGTATGTTTGGTTGGATTGAGAATAGATTATTAATAGGGTTAGGCTATTCGGAATAGCTTATTCGGTGTTTGGTTGAGTTAGAATAGTGATTCCAAACTTTTTGTCTTTATGAGAATAGATTGTTCCCAAGAATTTTGAAATTTAGCTATTTTAATAAGACAAATAATAACTATTTTTATTTGACTATTCTAGTTTATTCTTATTTTGCAATCAAACATACCCTTTAGATTTTTTAGGAAGTCAAAACAACACATGCAGTATTTACGGCCTTATATGTTGTACATTATTTTGTTCATTATTATAAATTTGAAAATCAATATGCTAATATGATATTTCTGTAAAACTTTTGGCCTTATATTTTGTACAAACATTCCTTTAATAAATGGAAGCATTGAAAGACTTGGGCGTGATGCGACTCACTTGATAGTCACTTGTGTCGGTCACGTGACAGTTATATGTGTTGATCACTTGATGTGATTCGCATGTCACGTGATATGACTGTTTTTCATTATCTTAGTCACATTACGTCACGCTAATTGATTCAGTTATGTTACATTACGTGACTAATTTTTAAACATTATTTTTTAATTATAATTATTTTATATGATTTTCTTTGAACTAACTTAAACTTGAAAATAATAATTAACCGCAATCAATCACGTCACGCGAATAGTGACTATTTGCGTGACTCGACTGTCATCTACTATTTTGATCACGTCAGGTAAAAATAATTTTTGATCATGTAACGAGAGACGTCATGATAGTTATGTTAAGTTTTTCTTTCTCTAATAGCTGACAGGGTTATACAAGAAGGATTATTATCGCTAAAACATTTTTAAAGGTAAATCGACAGGGTCATACAGGAAGGATTATTATCGCAAAAACATTTTTAAAGGTTTCAAGAATGTTGAAAACAGGATCAAGGCCAGAAGCGGTTAAATCAGAACTAATTTTAATTGTTGTATTTCTTTTGATTCAGCTCTTGTACTAGGTTGTATTTAAAACGCGACAAATGTTTTTTTTCCATTTGGCTAAACATTCCTCGAATGTTTTTGAATAAATGAGACGAATAGAGAATATAATGGATTACCAGGAAGTTTTGTAATTTATAAATATAAATGGAAAGTTAAATTTTTATAAAATAATAAGTTCGAAAATAAAAAGAAATTTTTTTACAGACATAAACATCATCAACAACAAGGAAAAATAAATTAAAGATAAAAAATGATGCAAGAACCAATCTTTGGTCTAGTGGTAAAGATAATGTTTTCTTTGTGAGAGGTTCCGGATTCGAAATCCGGAAGTGAGTATGAATATTAAATAGTTAAGTAACTTGACCTCCAACTTTTACTAAAAAAAAAAAGACCGGAAATAATGCTATGTTCTACACTAAAATTAATAATATTTATTCGTCCCGAAAAAACATCCTTTTACATTAACTTTCTTTTCAATTGATTTTAGAGAAAGGAGTTGATAATGACAAAATTATATTTTCTCTATTTGGACGCTATAACATCACTTATTCTTAATTATTTTTGTTATTGCTTACGTCCGAAAAAAAAAATCAGCGGGGACACAAGTCACACAAAAAATAATGTGTTGGTTCTTTCTATTATTCATAAGTTCTTGCTATTTTCTTAAGTATGTAAACATATATGAATAACTTTTGCCAAATCAACTTCTCATTAAATCTTGCTCCCTCCTGCGCGCCTCTCGAGGGCGATCAAATTGCTCCCTGCTGCACCCCGCTGTAGGCAAGCCATCTTCAATGATTTTTGTTGATTTCTTGATTTTTTGAAGCAGATTGTGGAGGCGGGAAAGCGGAGAGTTGACAAGTCAAACTAACGCCGGAGAGATGATTTGGCGCTCGATTTTTAAAACCTGTTGTTAAATTTGCTTTATTAAATGTCTTTTTTTTTTCTCTATCATACCTTAATTTTTATAACTTTAATAATTTACAATTTAAAACTTAAAAAATGTTAAAATAAAACTGTTAAGTATGATCTAAATTATTTTATCTATGTACATGTAAAATATTATGTGACTTCACATTTATTTTGTTTGTTATCAAGAGTTTGTAAAAATATACTTATGTGGATAATTTATGAACGTTGATTTTTTTAACTTATTGATTCATATAAAATAAAATCGAAAAATTGATTTTTCTTTTTGCATATAGAGAAAATAACAAAGATCATGTTTAACGGTCATTAAATTTCTAAAAATTAGAGACATAACGAAGGCACAAAAAATAAAAGCATTTGAACCCTTCTCATATTTAATAGCCAAGTAAGATTAATAAAAGTTACTTTATCAACCTACTTTAATCCTATAATATTTTTGTAATCTCCAAACAAATTAAAATGTAACTGGAGTTAACAGGATGAACCAAATAAATAAAATGAAAAATAAGATAACTTCTGTTCATTTCTCTACCTTATTCTTCATCTCGCACTCCTTTCAATCAAATATAAAGGCTTCATTTGGTAGTGTTTGATTGAGAACTAAGGTTTGAAGGTCTAAATTAGTTATTCCAACTCAAATTCATTTAAATTATTCATATTTGATTGAGGACTAAAGTTTTTTTTAGGACTAAAGTTTAATTATGGTTTAAATTAATTCTTATTTAGTTAAGATCTAAAGTGACCTAAGCTGAATTATTATTATTTTTTATGTCCTCTGCATGCATAGAAATAAAACAGTGACTAATCTTAAACGTAATCATGAAGAAATGAAGAACAAAAACGCCATGAATAATAACAGAAGCAATACACACCATTAGAATCATTAGAGTGGGAAAAATAGCACGGCAGAGTCGGCTCTGTCACAGAACGGCATGGTTACAACACGAAACGGCACGACACGCGTGTTGGTTACGTGCTGTAACTCGCGTGTTCCGTACCGTGACCAATCGCGTGCCGTGACCAATCGCGTGCCTTGATCATCTTTTGAAAATTTGGCATGACACGTCACGCGAAATATCTAGTCACAGCACGACACGTGGTCACGCGAGTCACATGTAATTAGGACCGTTAGATCTTGAACAAATGATGAATATTGAATAAACTAAACTAAATTATGATCAAATAGTCACGTGAGTCACGCGAGTCACGTTTGGTCACGGGCACGTTTGGGCACGGCTTGACTCACATGGCGTGACAATTCGCGTGCCGTGACCGCCCCTTGACATTTTGGTCACGGCACAACATGTGAAAAATTAACTTGGTCATGGCACGGCACGAGATCAAAATCACAACGTATTAGTCACAGCACGGCACGGAACGACACGTTTTTTCCACTGTACACCATATGAATAGAACATTGGATAATTGTACCCACTCAGTAGAGCTGCTAATTGAACCGGTTTTGTCCATGGACAACCGGGCTGAATACTTAAAAAATGAGTGTCGGACGAGGTGTGATCGGAACTGAGCCCAATGTTCAGTTCAGTTCAATTTAATTTTTATTTACGGACCGAATCCGAACAGGACCTGAACAAGTTCGGTTATGTCCATTCATCAGCCCGTTTGAGAAGCCCGTTTGAACAGGTTTTGAGCAGCCCGTTTGAAAAAGTTTTGAGCAGCAGATCTATCTCCCGAGTCCCAACTCGCGATAATGCGATATCGCCTCTCTCTCTCCCCCTTCGCCGCCAGTCTCCCGGCAAAGTAATCTCTCTCTCGCCGGCGCCACCTCTCCTCCCTCCTCCGTTGCGCCACCTCTCCTCTGTCGCGCCGCCTCTGCTGCGTCTCTTAGCCACTGCGCAATTTTCACATTTTCAGGTATCGTTTCGCCTTTTCACACATCATACTTAGAAATCAATTTGAGGTTTTGGGTCTTTAGCGTTGTGTGATTTGGTTTAGTATCAATTTGGGTACTATAACTTTGATTTGTCATCTTAAATTAATCCAGACTAGTACTAACATTGCAGATGCCAGATAGTTGTCAGCACTTTGAGTTGCTATAGGATGTTCAATACATGTAAATAACTTTGTTTAATGTTATAAAACTATGCATCTGACAAAAGGTTCCCAAATTGAATTGTTCAGTTTAGAAGAATCCTACGAGGCTTTGAGAACATTTCAAGTACTAGGAGTAGAGAGCGGTGAGAAAACTAAAGGAATTTGTAAAACTGTTTGTGAGAAATTAGGTTTGGCAACTTCTACTACCAAAGATGTTTTCATGCACTATAAGATTAAAGGTATCTTGGGTTGCTCAACAGAATCGGTTGAGTATTTGAGTTTGATATAAGTCATTAAAGATTTATTTTCTGCTATTGTTTCTCAGGGATGCAAGCTCACTGCTAGAATTATACTACTCTCTGGGAGGCTTGCTAAGTGTTAAGGTAATTGTTAGGAATTTATCTTAATTTTTTTATTGCATTTCCGTTGTTGCGAAAAGAAAATTCTACTCCATATTTCAACCTTATTTCTCTTATGTGGGCCACATTTCTTTCTCTTATTTACTCCGTATTTCAACCTTTTTCAAAACACTTGAACATCAATCTACATCAATAGAACATGCCATAAATATAAAATAAACCAAAAACATTCCAAACCATGCCCTCAATTACATAACCATATTAAACTTAGGCCGCTGCGCTAAATAAATTTAAACCATCTGGAGAGGTGGGTTAGTTTAGGCCAATTTAGGCCAGTCTAAAAGCCAACTTGTTTCATTTTAGTCTGGCTCAATTAAACCATGTTTGACGGAATAACTGTGGCCTAAAATCCTTATTCCATTGTTTAGTCTTGTTTAGCAACTTGCTATTTTGATTCAACAATGACTCCTGTTGAATAAACTTAATTAGATACTACTTGAGAAAATTAGAAGTGAATTCGAAAAATACATTTTTTATTGGAGAAAATGCATATTAAAAGCAAAAGGTTTTATAACTTGGGATAAGATCACAAGAAGGAAAAGAAGGGAAAAAAGAAGAAGCAACAGAATAGTAATAAATGAGAACTTGTCTTTGGTCTAGTGACAAATGCACATGGCTCCTATGTGGGAGGTTATGGGTTCGAAATCCACAAAGTGGAGAAATCTTCTATATTAATACACAGGAGTTCAAAATCCTCTATGTGGGAGGTCATGGCTTGACCCCGAACAAAAACAAAACACAACAGTAATAAATAAAGAGATAGTTTGAAAAAGCAGCAGCTACCGAACACAGGCCGAAGCAAAGTAAAATAAAAAATTCTGTAGGCCCATTAAAACCTCACCGTAGGCCC
This sequence comes from Carex parvula, assembly GCA_025461045.1. Lineage (NCBI taxonomy): Eukaryota > Viridiplantae > Streptophyta > Magnoliopsida > Poales > Cyperaceae > Carex > Carex parvula. The sequence goes on along the minus strand of JAJGRW010000310.1, from coordinate 21,986 downwards.
ATTACGGCCTTCTCTACATCAGCATCTCTCTTTTCTACGGTTGCTTCTTGAGACCTCTTTTTTTTTAAAGTCCTGGCAGAAGCTGCCTGAGACCTCACTGTCGCAATCACCATCTGTCAGCCATGGAGGTGGATCAACTGGCGGAGGCCACGATGGAGAAGAAGGATCCGTCAATTGTGAAAGCGAAGACCACCACTGCCAGATCCCGGCTTATTGTTCGCCTCGGTGGGTTGCTCGTTTCCCACAGCACTCTCGTCAGGTATAACTCTCTCTCTCTCTCTCGCTCACTCACTTCCTAGAGCTGTGTTACTGGGGTCTTCAACTTGATTTCTTAGCTTTGATGCAGCTCATTTCAATTTTAAACACAGACTTGAACATTGTTGCCTAGTTTGCCAATGTGATCTCAATCGGAAAACATATTTGGGTTTAAAGTTTAGTTAGTTGTATTTTGAGCCCTCTCATCAGGTTCATAAATTATTTAATTTCTAATTTTAGACTTCTGTCTTGGATTAAACAGCCCTGCCATGACTATGAAAATATATTTATTGCAAAACTAAAATGCTAGGGACTCAATTGGCAGACTTGAATATCAGTGGAAGGACAATGATTTGGTGTTTATTAGGGATAAATGTGTTATGAAAAAATGTTCTTACTAAAACTGATTTTTTATGACAAATTTCAGTGTAATTTGCTGTGTAGCGGGTCTGATAGCTCTGGCTGTTCTCCCAGTATTGGCCAAGAACACCTACATCTCAGAGAATGCTCTCTTGCCAGGTTAGGCAGTTTTTTGTTAGGTTAAATGCCTTTATTTCATTAATTCTTATTCTGTACTATTTAACAATCAACTGGTTAAAACTTAAATTCTAAGCCAGAACTAAGCCTTGACATCTGTCTAGCATTCCAGAAAACACAAACTAGGTCCCAGAAATCTACAGGAAATTGAGTTCCTTCAGAATGGATTCAGATGCAAGGATTGATATTGCACTGTACATACAGGTACGGAAGACAACCAGCAAGGTTTTATACCTGAGACTCTCTTTCTTAACCAATATAATTAATGTGGTTGACAGGTTCTGCCAATCCTGTCCTTTCATATCAAGATGTTACAGAAGCAAACAAGTTAATTATGGATATTATAAGCGCTGCTGATGACAGAGTTGCAGCAGATATGTATGTCTTCCAGTTTTAAAGAATTTTCATCCTTTTCTTCCACAATGCTTATGGTTGTAAAAGTGTTACCATGAAAGATAATACAGCATCTATTGGTAAACAATACATCAGTTTAACTTGTTGGTACTGGATTGTATTATCTGGTTGAGTACTATGCATTTCTTCACGATTTTTTTTTTTTTTTTCAATGTAATTTGTTTCTGTTCTTTATCTGACCATTTGGTTTGTTCCTGAATAGGGCAATTCTCATTTTCTAATAGTTATTCACTATTAACTTTTGCAGGGAAATACCAAAAGTGATTGCGAAATACATGGAAACTGTAGGAGCTGAAACATACCACCACAAATTCTCCCAACCCAAAAATCAGTTCCATCCTCTTCATTTCTTCTCCTCTACTCCAAATCCCCCTCAGACCCAGGCCAACCTAAGCTATGGCACCAGTACTGTCGGCATAATTCGGGCACCACGTGGTGATGGCAAAGAGGCCATTGTTTTGGTCAGCCCCTACAATACACAAAATACTGGAGTGATTGACACCTCAGCATCAGCTTCATCTCTAGGTCTTGCCTTTTCAGTTTTCTCACTACTAAGCCGTGCTACCTGGCTAGCAAAGGACATCATATGGGTTGCATCAGACTCAAAGTTTGGGGACCACACGTCAGTATCTGCATGGCTGAACGATTACCATAACCCTAACTTTTTAGGTGATGCTTCTACTAGCAGTATCTTCAAACGTGCTGGGACAATGGCTTGCGGTATTGTTGTTAAGGTGATTGAGAGAGAGAGGAGGGAGAGACACGAGGATAGAGATGTGGTCACCATGTATGCTGAGGCATCAAATGGTTAAATGCCAAACTTGGACTTGTTAAATGTTGTGCATTATTTGGCTGTACATCGGCAGGGAATTAGGGTTAGGGTTGGGATGTTTGGTGGGTTGGTTAAGTCCCATCTGGTTAAGGTTTTAGGTGAGGTGATGCAACAGGTTGGAAGATTTGCAAGGAGTTTAAATCCTGATTGGCGGTTTGAAATGCCGAGTAGTGAATATGTTGAAGGGGCTGCCACACTTGCAAGTTCTATATACTCTCAGGTGATAACTATTTGTTTTTTGTTATTTATTAAACATTAATAGTGTGACACTATCATTTTAATCTATTCTTGTTGCTTAATATTCAATCAACCCTGATCTTTGACTAAACATTAATGACACACAATGTGTAAAATCAAAAGAAAGCTAAAAAGAAATGTAAAAGAACAATCAAATTTGAGATGAAGCTAGTACTGCCTTGAATGTACTGGTGCAGAATCCGACTATTATAGAACTGTAAATCCAAGATGACTATCATTAGTACCATGATGGTAGATTGTAGTGCCATTATGCCCCTGTTGGACACTACTGTTTTTGACTTTTTATTCTTCTACATTATGAATTTTTGTTTGTTGGCATGTTCGTTGTTTACTTAAGGCTACTAACATTTGATATTTAGCCAACCAAATTGGCATTAAATAAGCTTCTTAAACAAATCTGTACTTTCTTTTAGGCTTTGGGAGTGCCAACAGGCCCACATGGTGCCTTTCGTGATTACCAAGTTGATGCTGTAACTCTGGAGCTATCTCCAAGATACTCTTTGAAGAATGAAAATACTCGCTCGGCTTTTCTCCTAAAAGGCGGCAGGTTCTATTATTAATTGAATCTTGTTTATTTCTCTTTTCATTAGAAAGAAGAAAGTTTACAATGTCCCATAGGGTTGATCATGTATGACTCGCCTCTCTTTCCTTTTTTTCATGCTTTTGTTCATAGTAGTATAAATGTGGGCATATTAGTGTAGAATCTGGTTAAATTTAGTTTCAATTACACAATAGAGGTTTTTCAGGACTCAGTTAAACTAATTTTTCTTGGAGTTCAACAATAGGCTTAATATGTTATAGGTTGATGATTTTTGTGAACCAATTCGAAAGTGGTTATCTGGTATAGTTCATTTAACTTCAAGAATACCATAGCAGGTGTTTCTACTTTCAATAGCCCACAATTGCTATATAAACCCTAAAAATGTAAAAATAAATAAATAGAAGGTTGGAAAATTTCCTGCTAGGGAAGATGTCCTTGGGTTAAATCATTACTATCATTAAATAGCAGTCTATATTTATTCTATTGCAGGTTGATAGAAGGCACGGTTCGATCAGTGAACAACCTTCTAGAGAAGTTTCACCAATCTTTCTTCCTCTACTTCCTAACCTCCCCGAACAAGTTTGTCTCTGTTGGTGTGTACATGATTCCCTTCACATTTCTTGTAGCACCACTTCCCATAATAGCTGCATCCCTATTCAACCTCACCTCCAACCGCAATCCATGGAGGTGGCTTTATACCGCAAAACCCTTGCTTATAACACACACATGGTCTGTGGTTGTTACATTATTACCAATTTATATATCTAAAACTAATGATTTACCTTCGACCCAATGCATGCTTATATGGGCTGGGGGTTCTCTACTAACCCTGGTAATTTTGTATACTGTATTTGGGTTGCCATATTCCAAAATGGTAGAATGGAGGCTTCTACAGGCAGTCATGATAGCCTCAGTTTTTATCGGGCTTTGTCTAATGTCTATAATAAATTTTGCAACCGCACAAATTGGGGCTTTGTTTGTAGTACCCATGTGCCTGTTTGCACGGCCTATCAGGGCTAAAGTGAACAACTCTCTAATCCAGGGGATGGTTTTGACTTGCAATTTGGCCATGGCAGTTTTTGGTTTTCCAGTAACTGCACTTGCACTATTGCAAGGTGTATGTAACGGTTTTGATACAGTGAGTATCCTGGTATTTTGGGATTGGATGAAGTTTTTGTGGGGGTGGAATAGTGCCACTTATCTTTACCTGGTTTTGGTACATTTACCATGCTGGCTTTCGTTTGTGCACATAATGTTTCACCCATGCCATTGAGGGAAGAGGTATAAACTTGGGTAGTCTAGTTGTGTAGTGTCTGTTTGCATTTTTGAGTAATAGAATGACTACTGCAAAATAAACATCTTGATTGAGCTAATGCTATCTATAGAATAGATTGTGTAGATTTTGTGTAATTTTAATTGTTTTATTATTTCTGTGGCATATTTAGTTCATGTAGTTTATTTTTCTCTTTGATGGGAAATTTTAAGAAGACCTGATATTGTTTTCCTGCTGTAGTTTATGTTTATGATGGTTTTCTCTTTTGTAGAGGTTTTATACACTAGTCAAAATAGGTCATGTAGACAACTGAAAACAAGGCCTCACCCCAAAACTTTGAATTGATTATCATACAAATTCAAAAAAGGTCATTCAATCAGTAGGGTAGATCCTTTATTCAAACAAAAAGGTGCCAAATCAATGCTTCAAATGCAACGATGATTGCAAGTGTTAAACCAGTAAGTGAGATGCGGAATGTCTTTAAAACAAAACAAAGTAAGTCAACTCTTCGCGAGCAAAATTTTTAATTTGAGACTTCTGAACCTTTACAACTCAAAAGATAAAATTTTAAGGGAAACTATAAGATTTTTTTTTTGCAAGTAGTCTAGCTATCTAGTTCATTTAATTCAATTTTCTAAAATTAATTTTTTACTAATTAACGGTAAATAGATTAATATTTCTGGAAGTGAAAATTTGCATCAAAGATATGAAACTGATTTTAAATTACACGAAATAATTTTTATTAATTAGTGAAAGTGAGCCCCGTTTGACCGGACAATTATCTTTCTTATTTCTCTATCTAAAAGAAGTCCGTTGGCAAAATCAACTTGTTATCTCTAACAAACGGAGAATTACAAGTTTTCAACGAAAATATTGTAAAAAACCAAAAGCGTCTACTGAAAATTCATAAATTCCTCTCAAAACTACGTGGATATATCTTATACACGAAAATATCATAAAATGGCATTCTAATGTGATAAATTACTTCAAGTTTCCTTGAAAAAAATTTCAATAAGTGATAATTCGGACCACCTCCAATAACTTTTTTTTTAATGACCCTCAAAACTTTTAATGTTACATACTGTTCTATACTTCTATAAATCAGATTTATAGAAGTAACATGATCCGACTTTTTCTCCGATAATAATTATTAAGATTAGATCGTAATCAGTGACGCTCAGTAACGGTGGTTTTTACTTTTTAGGCTAATGAGGAATTCATATCACCAAAAGTAACTTAAATTTTGAGTTTAGATTTGAACGATCAGGTCTGTTTGACACAAATGTTAAAGATCCACCGTGCATTATTTCTCGGACCGAATTGATTGGGATTTTGATCGGATGGTCCGGATCCAAATTCAAAATAATTCGAGTTACTTTATAGATCCGGACTCAGGTAAATTAGCAACGTAATTTGGGGGGAGAGCTTCTTGGGTCCGATGGGTTTGGGACTGTCCGATCCACTTTAAGATTCGTGCGCACGAAGTTGAAGCATACGCTTTACGGGTGTAAAGCAGATCGGACGGTCATCGGACCCATTGAACTCACTTTGATCCGATGGGCATCGGACTCAAATTGACATCATTTGGGGGACCATTAGAATTATCATATCTTTCTCGAAAGGACCATTCTGGTTCCAGCTCTACATAAACCCAGACTATTCAGTTTGGGTTTATAACCTCGTCCATACCCTTGGAGCTCCTTTAAATTGATCATCCGCTAGCCTCAAATCCAAGCTCGGATTTATAATAATCATCAGTAAATCACTTGGATAAACCCCAAATGGCAACCTCACAGTGCTGTGCCAACCCGCCGACTCTGGACCCGGTCTACGGGAAGGGCACGGTTGTGGACAACTTCGGGGGACTTAAAACATACATCTCCGGCGCTCTTGACTTCTCGAAGCCCGCCGTCCTGCTCGTCTCCGACGTCTTCGGTACTTCCCAATTCCTCTTGAGTTTTTTCTAGCAAGTCCTTGAGAATTTTATTTATTGCTTTATCAGTTTCTCCCGAATACTGAGACTGATTAAGTTATAGTTTCGTCTTTGACGCCTCTGTCTTAGTTATATGTTCGTTTTGCTTTGAGCTTGATGAACAGCTTGGGTCCGATGCCCATTGGGACTCAAATTTGGGTCCGATGGATTTCGGGACCGTCCATTTCACTTTAAAATCCGTGCGCACGAATTTTAAAGCATGCCGAAAGTTGCGGGCGAGAATCTTAAAGCAGATCGGACGGTGATCGAACCCATCGAACTCACTTTGAGTCCGATGGGCATCGGACCCAAATTGACCTCGAGCTTGATATGCCATTGCGGGTTTGTATCTGCTGTTATTTACGCGTAACCTGCTATTCATATGCGGTCCGTCCAGTCTAAAATGAACGGTTCGGATGCACGCTACTGATGTCTGTTATATTCATAGAAGGTTTATTTAATCTGGATCGTCCAAGGGAATCGGATACCAAACCCTAGGATCAAATTTGGACGGTTCATTCCAGTGCAACTCCAATGTCTAGGACGTGCTTGGAGCTCCACTCGCTAGATTCGACCTTCTTTTTTCTTTTATTCTTATGTTTTTCCCTTTTTGAAATGCACGTGTGTCATAAGACTTGAGAGTAGGTCCGATGGGCATCGGACCTACCTCGGTTCGATGGGTTTAATCACCATCGATTTGCTTTTAGATTCGTGCGAAATGCTTTAAACCCCGTGCGTGTATGTTTCAATTTTCGTGCGCACAAATCTTCTACTACATCGGACGGTCAGCGTGGCGTTGAACCTAAAAGTAGGTCCGATGGGCATTGGACCTACTCCGTTCTCGTGTCATAAATAATGACAATAACAATAGTAATTTAATGATAATAATTAGTTAAATGAAGTAGTGGTTGCGGTAATAGCAACAATAACAAGAACGGTAGCTTGGGAACTATTCCAAAAAGAGAAAAATAACTCCTACTGTTTAGTTGGAAAAATACTCTATTTTGATGTTCAGCTGTAGTTTTCTTACACATCAAATAAAGTTCTGGTACATGCTTTTGGAAAAATTCTCTGTGGAAGGTGAAGTATCCTTCCACAATCTTCTACCAAAATTATATGTGGTCCAATCAGTTGCAAGTATATGGTTGTAGAAATTGATTGAATTTAAACCAGTCAAAAGCTTCTGAAAGCTAAGTTGTGGTGTATAGTAAACATCAAATAAAGTTCTGGTATATGCTCTTAACAATTTTTTTCCCTTAGAAAATATATTAAATAAATATTCGTTTAGTTAGACTGCCTTCTCTAATAGAGACTACTTTCATATGCCATCATTAGAAAAGAGTGGTTTAATGCGACCCTAACCATTTTAGCTGTAACCAAATCCGAACTGAGCTTCTTTTACAGCAAAACATATGGAATAAAACCTGAATCAACTGACAACCTGTCTAACCTAAAAGCAGGTTTGACAGTGACCTGATCCAAACATGAGCAACTTGTAATAAATCGAAATCTCCAGTAGCCTGTTAAATGGACTCAACTGAATCATAGTTGGAATGTGATCGAACCAAACTGGACAACATTAGTCCTTAAAAGAATAAAAGAAAACTCAACCTAGTAAAGATGGCCTGATAAAGTTCTGCACTGATTATACCTTTTCAGAGCTTTTTGTTAGATAAAGTGTTCATAGAATAATAGACTTGACAACCTGCCACATGAAACTAGTTGTGTAAATTCACAGGGAACAAAAGAATGGAAAAACATACATCCTTGTAAATATGGTTAGTTGTCAGTATGCTTTCCCATTGCTTTAGAACATTCCTGAACATCCCCTCTCCTTATTTCTCTCTCCACGAATTACTAGTCAAGAAAAGTAGAAAGAACTAGACACTATAACATTCAGAAGTATCTTTCTATTTAGCTCGGTTTGTACATGCTATAACATCTTATACTTGAATTCTTTACTTGTCGTGTTATATGACTAACTCGAAGATGGTTCTTTTCCTTTCCAGGATTTGATGCACCAAACCTGAGGTTAGTTTCATATTCCCTTTTTTCTTAATTCTTCTCTATAATATTTCCCTAATGAATGTTGTGATGTAAGTTCTAAATTGATTGGGATTCTTTTGACTGATCATAGAAAATTATGATTTTACTTGATAGGGCTTTGGCTGATAAACTGGCAGAGTCTGGATTTTATGTGGTGGTCCCGGATTTTCTCTATGGAGACCCCATGCCACCTAATGACTTCAGTCAGTTTTCCACGTGGATTCAAAAGCATGGACCAGTATGTACTGGCCTTTACACTATGTTTTACTGGTTTATGTGTTGCACTTTCAGCTTTTCGCTTTCACATCTTGCTTTCTTTAAATTCAATGGAAGTTTTAATTTCAACCTGAGCTTAATCGCGTATGAATGAAGAACATAGTAGTGTCATTATGGTAGTTTGTCACTTACCTACAGTCCTGTATGTGCTGATTAGAATTAAAATTGTTGCTCTGGAACAGTATGAAACCATCAATGTCCTAGCAAATTCCTTTTGAAAGTGTGTTATCATATAAAGTGGCTATTATGAAACTTCTAGAGATCCCAAGGCTTTTTTAGTTGGGATGGAAATTTTTAGTGCTGCTTCAGATTTATAAACTTGTCGATTTAGGCAAAAGGATTTGAGGATGCAAAGCTTGTGATCCAAGCCCTAAAGGAAAAAGGTGTATCTGCCATTGGAGCTGCAGGTTTTTGCTGGGGAGGTACTGGTTATCCGTTTATCTTGTGTTATGTTTTGTCTGTATAGTTTACTTCATTTAGTGAATTTTGGGCATGGCATTTAATCCCTTAGAGGGTGTTCAGCAAGTTGGGTAGGATTAAATTTTATGCTCTGCTAAGGGAGAGGTGTTTGGCAACAAACAGTTAAGAAAGTGGATGCTTAGCTTTCTTAAGGAGCCTCAAGTGCTTAAGCCATGTAGAATGGCTCCTTAAAAGTTTGGACAAGCTTAAAAATGTGGGCAAAAGGAGGTTTAAGAAAGTGGTTTTAAGCTTTACAAAGGAGCAAGTGTTTGACAAGCTTAAGCCTTAGTCTCCTAAGGAGCTCTAAGGAGCTCTAAGGAGGGTGTGCTGAACACTACCTTAAACAGTAGAGGATATATTGGCACATATCATTCTTTTTTTTTTCTCGGTTTGTTTTGTTGTTGTAGGTCAGATAATAGCATTGACTTTTATCAAGCCATAAACAGTTTACATTGCAGAGCACACATCTTCTCTTATGTATGCCATATATAACATATGAACATTTATGTCAAAAATGTTAACCTAATTTATGGAACTCATCATCTGGTGTTGTCACTTGTCAGCCAAGGTTGTTGTGGAATTGGCAAAGTCAGATGACATCAAAGCCGCAGTACTGCTTCATCCCTCTTTCGTCACTGTTGATGACATTAAAGGTACAAAATTTGTTTCAGTTTATTCAATAATTGTGGTATTATGTCGCTATTGGAGTGTACTTTGCCGGTATGGGCACAGTAATATGTACCACTGTACCAAGTTATCGCCTTTCAGTTACCAATCATGTGTCTGCTTATTTTACTTAGGCAGAGAATACTATTCTTATTTCTGTTGCACCAGGTGACATGATTACTATTCTTATTTCTTATTATATTTATGTCTCTCTCTAACTAATTGAATGTACAAAATGAATTTCAGAGGTCAAGGTCCCCATATCAGTACTTGGAGCTGAGATTGACAGGACTACCCCTCCAGAAGTGACTAAGCAGTTTGAGGAGATTCTCTCTACCAAACCTGAGGTGATTTGAATTTCTAAATTGACCCTTACCCGTTATAACTCAAACTAAGCCAGCGGTGTTACAATTAATGATCCAACCCATTCGGTCAGCCCAGTGTACTGGATCCTACCAGTTTGAGATTGACTCGTGGGTGAAAAGTTTGTGTACGGGTCCAAATTTTTCTGACCTACTACAGGTTGGGTCATTATCCAACTCTACCTGTTTACTGAACTACTATGTTTTTTTACAATGTCTTAATGGGGTTTAGGGAAGTGCTAGGAAAGGCAGTGCGCTTACGATCAGTTCCACTCCATTTTGTTTGTCTGAGATCTAATATGCATATATTTAATATACTTTTTGTACTATAATGGATGGCGTTGGGTTGACAGATGACTTGCGTATGTTTTTATATAGCTATGGTTTTGTTGACCCGTGACTGGTGGAATTGGGTCTGACCCTTTTATAAAGTACAATAATAATCTTATCTGACCCATCTGACACAATGGACCCATTGATTCTTGTAAACTGATCATTGCCAATAAAATGAAGTGAGCATACAATTTTGAAGCTCGATTGAATTACTATATTTTTTTCTTATAATCTTTGCAAACAGGTGCCAAGCTATGTGAAGATATTTGCGGGAGTTCAACATGGATGGACTGTACGATATGAGGTCACTGACAAAGCGGCCGTAAAAAAGGCTGAAGAAGCCCACAAAGACTTGCTAAATTGGTTCAACAAGTATGTTAAGTAAATAAAATGATGGCCGTGTATGATGTATATGTATCACGAATGTCATGTCAAAACTGAGAGTTTGTGGTGACAGGTGGATATGGGATGAATATTTAATATAATAAGGATTTGAAGTATAATAAAATTTAGTACATGATCTTATGTTGGTAAACATATTTGTAAGTTTTACAGCTAGCTTTGATTTGTGTTGTTGTTCTGATCCTCCTGCACTGCTACTTTTGTGGGACGGATCTGATGAACCGTATTGTACCAAGATCCATGCTGACTCTGATCAACTCTTTTTATATATCAGGCAGTTTTGTCCATCTGGGATTAAATATATTATAGAACATAAGCATGCCATGGTTGAGATAGCCCAATAATAATATTCCTCCTAACTTTTGTGGGTTTTTGATCATGGTTTTTTCAAGCTGTTTCCTGTCGCTAGATGAAAGCTTAAGCAGGGTAATATTATTAACAAGGAGTGTAGATTTGTTAAGTGATTGTGAATAGATAAATTTGTCGATTTTTATATACAAAAAGAAAGCTATACCTTAATCGCCACCTACAATTTTTGGGATTGTATTCTCCCCAGATGAATGGAACTCATCGTGTTTTACTGATTGGCTGGTCCAGATGTTGTACATAGGATTGTCCAAATTAGATCTCGTGCGATATGGACAATAACAGGAGCTGCCATGGTGAAATCTAATTTGGAGAATTTAATTTAAAATTAATAATTGTCCATAGAATGTTCGGCTACTAAAAACAACATATCCAGAAAATAAGTGTAGCATAGAGATGCGTATGTTGCGGTGGATCTTTGGACATACAAAACGCGAACGAAGTAGAAATGATGATATACATGACAGACTTGGGATGATACCGATTGAAGAGAAGCTCGTACAACACTGCTTGAGATAGTTTGAGCATCTCCAACGAAGACCTCCTGAGGCACCGGTGCGTGCTGGGATTATACGTCGTATCGGAAACTCAACGAGAGGTAGAGGACGGTCAAGATTGACATGGAAGAAAGCAGTAACAAGAGACTTGAAATAATGAAACGTATACAAAGAGTTAGTTTCGAACAAGAGCGCGTGAAAGTTAGCGATTCACGTATCATAATTGTGACTTAGAAAATATTGTTTAGGCGTGTTTAGATGTAGTAATATAGGCTTTAGGTAATATAATTAGAAATTTGAGGTTAAGAATGTAGAGCTTAAGACTTTAACTCCTATGATCTAATACTGTAGGTATGATATATTTAATATATTATTAATTGTACTATTATTACTATTAGCAGTGCTAGTGCTATTATTATTTTATTACTATTTATTTCATCTCGTAACGACGATTGAATTTCATTTCTAACCTACTAATATGTTTGAGACTAAATATTCATGAAGAAACTTCGGTACAGTTTCTAAGCGCAAGTGGGAGGGAACGATGGCGGCCTATGCCACGTTGACAACTTCTTTCTCTCCGTTTATTTTTTTTGGTTATAAATATTCATGATTTGACGTCGACTTTATGGTATAAGTGCAAAGAGTTCAAAAAGTTTAATAATTAATTAATATATATTGTGCATAGGCTTACAGCATGTAAATAATATGATAAAGAAAAAATATAAATAATAAATAAGATCGGGGGAACGCACTCCGCACGACCGCAATACGTCAGCTCTTGTCAAACTACATGGGCCAAATAGGCTTATGAAAGATGCCTTCGATCCAGTCCATCCTTCTGTTGCAAAAAAAAAAAAAAAAAAATCCAGTCCAGCCATCAAAATGTCGATTTGTGGGCTTTGAGATGGCCCACGTACTTGTGATGTTCCATATAGCAACACGATATCAATTATAATATCTGGACATCAACTCTTAAGAAAGGGAATATATTTTCCCACTAAAATTAAGGTATCGGGCGATCAAGCAAACAAAACCACAGAAGCAAATAAAGGTATACATTTGAATGAGAACAAAACGTATACACTCTGTTGTTTGATTATTAGAAGGCTAGAAATGTCAATTTGCGATTATCAACGCCTTGAAAATGTTAACGTTGCCTCTTGTCAATATTTTTCATTACCACTCCTATTATTTAAGTTCAACAATTATTCTCATATTGAATTATTATTTTTTTTTATCGTTGAATGAACATTTGTGTATTTACATTTGGTATTGTCGCCACATTTAGAAGAAAACTATGACCTGAGAACCAGACAATGAATAAGTATCAGCCTTATTTTCCAACGATTTCAAAATTTTAATCTATTATAATAATTAGTAATTGGTATTAATCTCATTTTAATATCATTGTTTGTCGAAGTTAAATATAACAGTCAGTAGAGTTGGGAGATAAAATCTCACCATGCTTCTTTTTCCCCATCTGCTGCTCAATTAACCGACATTTTTATTAATATCCAATTTTAATTACAAAATATTAATTATGCCCACCTTGTTTGGGTATTTTTAAAAATGTCCAAACTGGCCGAAAAATAGCCGGTCAAAATTTTTATTCCAACCGGCTATTTTTTAGCCGATCAGGAATTTTTTTTAGAAAAAGTTATGATTTATTTATTTTTTGTATTGAAATATTAAAAATATTTTTTATATTTCTTTGAAAATAGATAGTTAGCTATATAATTTGATTTATTAGAATGACTACAACAAATAATCCATATCAACATTTTTTAGGCTAGATTTTTTGTGGCTGTAAGAAATATTAAAATATGTCTTTGTGTGTTATTGAAAAATAATTAAAATTCTTTGAATCTGAGTTATTGATCCCGATTCAAAAGTCAATTCTAGATAAATACAGAAAATATTATAATCCTTCTATTTTTGAAAAAAACAAAAACTTTAATTATTTAATATCTTTGTCAGAGTCATTGTTTGATAATTTTTTTGTTTTTTCAAAAATAGAAGGATCACAATATTTTCTGTATTTACCTAGAAGTTACTTTTGAACCGGGATCAGTAACTCAAATTCAAAATATTTTTATTTATAAATTTTTTCCAATAACATACAAAAAAATATTTTAATTTTTCTTACAACCGTGAAAAATCCGTCCTTTAAAAAGTTGATCCGGGTTATTTGTTGTAGTCTTTCTAATAAATTAAATTATATAATATTCTATCTATTTTCAAAGAAATATATAAAATATTTCTAATATTTCAATAAAAATATAAATCATAACTTTTTCTAACAAAATGACCGGTTGGAATAAAAATTTTGACCAACTATTTTTTAGCTGGTTTGGACATTTTTAAAAATATCCAAATAACGTGGATATATTTATTATTTTATAATTAACTTTGGATATTAATAAAAATGTCGGCTCAATTAAGCAAGTACCAACACTACAAATTATAATATATATATGCGATTTCTTCCCCTTTCTATTTGATTTGACGACTGATGTTTTTTAAATAAAATCCTACAAAAAACACATGCAGCATCTGGCTTAGGAAATTTTTCCAGGATTGATAATATTCTTATTTTGTATTTTGCAAATGATAACTTGATTTTCATTAAGACTAATGCAAAAATGATTGATGCTCTCAAATAGCTTTTAATCGAGTTTGAGGACATATCTAATACAAATTTATTTATTTTAAAGTGAAATGATTACATTTTTAATATCACTAAGTTTGATGTACAATATATGGCATGTATTCTTGGCTATAAAGTTTCTCAACTTCCTATATCCTATTTAGGAGTTCCTTGCGTGATATAAATTAATGTTAACTTTATTGAGTGGGATACTTTAATTGATAATATAAAAAAGGTTGTAAAGTTGAAAAGTAAATATTGTGTCTTCAGATTACCTTTTTTAAATTCAGTCATTTCTGTTATTCTTTTATATTAGAATGAAGATTGAAAAATTAAGAAATGAATTTTTATGATATGGGAATAATGCTGTTAAAGAAACTTTATCCTTGTGGCATGATGGAAGGTTGTATGAATTATTATGATATAAAAATTTAAATCAATGATCTTAGTGGAAAGCATAAATTTGAACTCTATAGAATTGAGTCGGTTTAGTTATTGCGATTTTGAAAAATCTAAATCGAATCAAATATAAAAACCGAACTAATTCACAAATTCAACCGAACTAATTTAAATAAATTGATAACCGAATTATTTAATTCAAATTTTTTTGGTTCAGTTGAAAATCAACTAAATTAAAACAATAAACACCCCTGGTACCGGTTGATATCTATCAAGTCCAGATCCGAAATCAATCGGAACTCCCCCTTTGTCAGTGACCTCATATCGTACAAAAAAGCTAAACCGAACCGGTACCAGAGGTGTATAGTAAACATTTAATATTTATTAAGGAGGACTGAACTATATAAATTTTTTTAAAAATATAGAATTTAATTCAATTTCAATATACATAATTAAAATTTTAAAATCATAGAGATAGCTTAGCCACACTTTTAATACACCTAGATCCGCCCCTGCCTACAGTCCTATATGTGCTGATTTGAATTATAAATGCTGCTCCGGATTAGTACGGAATCATCAATTTCCTGGCAAATTCCTTTAGAAAGTGTGTTTATGTGGGACTGCAATTTTCAGTGCTGCTTCAGTAATTTGTAAACTAATGGATTAGGCAATTTCTGCTGGGGAGGTACTGGTTATATGTTTTAGTCTGTATGTTTGTTTCATTTAGTGAATTTTGGTTATTGTAGTTCAGATAACAACATTGACTTTTATCAAGTTATAAACCATTTACATTGTAGAGAACGCATCTTCTCTTATGTATGCCGTAACACAAACACATTTATGCCAAAAATGTTAAACCTAATTTATGGAAGTCATCATGCATTGTTGTCAGGTAAGGTTGTAGTAGAATTGGCAAAGTCAGATGACATCAAAGTTGTAGTGGTGCTTCATCCCTCTTTCGTCACTGTTGATGATATTGAAGGTGCGGATTTTGTTTCAGTTTATTCAATAATTATGGTATTATGCTGCTATCGGTGGGTACTTTGCCGGTATTGGGACAGTAATTTGTACCAGGCTGTACCAAGTTAATGCCTGTCAGTTACCAATTTGCTTATTTTTCTTGGGCCGAAAGTACTATTTTTATTTCTGTTGCACCAGGTGGCATGATAAATCACAGATTTATGACTTATTATATTTATTTCTCTCTCTGATAATTGTATGTACAAAATGAATTTCAGATGTGAATATCTCCATATCAGTACTTGGAGCTGAGATTAACGAATTCATATCCAGTGCAGTACTGTAATAGGAAATCTTTTACAATTACTTGATCTGGACCGTCCTTTTTAACTAGGCACGAAACTCAAAGCCCAATAATACTGCCCCCTCAGTCAGCTCGTATCCCAAACCGGCTGAGAGTTAATCTCAAACTGTAAATAGCTAATTGTAAAAGGGAATCTTTTACGGTACCATCGAGGATATGGATCCGAGATTAACAGGACCACCCCTCCAGAAATGACTAAGCAGTTTGAGGAGATTCTCTCTACCAAACCCGAGGTGATTTGAATCTCTCAACTGACCATTACCCCTTAGAACTCCATCTCAATCAGAGGTGTTACAATTGATGATCCAACCTATCCGGTCAATCCAGTGTACTGGATTTGACCAGTTTGAAATTGACACGTGTGTAAAAGGGTCAGGTACGGGGCCAAAATCTTTTGGCCCGTACCGGTTGGGTCAGCTCTAGCTGGTTAAGGAACCACTAAATTTTTACAATGTCTTAATGGGGTTTAGGAAAGCGGTAGGAAGGCCAATATGCTTACCATCAACTCCACTCCATTTTGATTGTCCAAGATCTAATATGCATATATTTAATATATTTCCTTTATTATAATGGGTGGCAGGGGCTGAACCCCTGGATTTTGAAATTTTGTAGATGATATATAGACACAAAATTTTGCACCCCTTCTAAAATCGCACACCCCCCCCCCCCCCCCCCCCCCCCCCGGAAAGTCCAAAGCCATAATTTAATTGAATTATTTATGATTGTATGTTTAGAAATTATATTAGTTAATTCATTCTTTTCTTCAAATTTATCAATCAGAGTATTAATTATAATTAGCTAATTGTTTCAATCCAATTAGTTATTTTTTTTCTTCGGTGAAAATTCTGAATTCGTCTCTGATGACTAATGGGTTGGGTTGACGGATGATTTGCATTAATTGAATTTGTATAGCTATGGTTTTGTTGATCCGTGACTGGTGGGATTTTGTCAGACCTTTATAAAATGCTATGATAATGCTTTTCTGACCCAACTGGATCCATTGATGCTTCTAAACTAATTATTGCCAATAAGAAAAAGTGAGCATACAACTTGAACCGTTTTTTTATTAATAGGAAAAAAAAAAAATTATCGACAATGAGAAACAGTTTAGCTAGATTTTGAAAAATAGAAATAATATTATGGTTTGTAACGTCCACGACACTGTAGGTGGACGTTATAAACCATAACGTCCAGTTAATCTAATCGCTCATGGTTTATAACGTCCAGCTACAATGTTTTAAAAAAAAAAAAAAACCTCACTTTCCTATAGAAAATTAAGTGTATATATGACATATTGAACTTGATTTATTTTCCGTACCTGATGTTCGGTATAGACCGGTAAGATAACTTCAAATTTCTAGTATAATTAGCATAAAATATGGTCACTAATATTGTAAAGTATAAAATAAAATCACAGTGCTAGCAAGTAAAATTGAACCAGCAAATACTGGTACATGTCTTGTATACACTTAATTTTTTACAAGAAAATGAGGTTTTTTTTCAAGAAAAAATACTGTAGCTGGACATTATAGACCATAACGTCCAACTACAGTGGTTTTTTGTTAATCAGAGATCATTAGCGATCAGATTAATTGAACGTTATAGTTTATAACATCCAGTTACAGTGCCCTAGACGTTACAAACCATAACGTTCCTCCTATTTTTCAAAATTTAGCGAAACTGTTCCTCATTGTCGACATTTTTTTTGTTTTTCCTATTAATAAAAAAAAACGGCAACTTGAAGCTCAATTAACATATTATATATTTTCTCATAATCTTTGTAAACATGTGCAAAGCAATGTGAAAATATTTGCAGGAGTTCAACGAATTCGTATCCTCTGCATTAACTCAAAAGAGAATTTTTTAGTTAATGTATCTCGACTATCTAATCTGTTTTAAGATCCGTGCAGACTAGACCAACACTAATATTAAAGGACTCATATATTATAAGCAGAAACCGAATTGACTCCGTTTAAAATCAGACGGTTGAGATTCATTAACTCAAAAAAGAATCTTTTGAGTTAATGAAGAGGATACACATTCGAGTTCAACATTGGACTGTACGATATGATATCACTGACAAAGCAGCCGTACAGAAGGCTGAAGAAGCCCACAAAGACATCCTCAATTGGTTCGACAAGTATGTAATGTAAATAAAATGATGGCGTGTATGCTATATATGTTTCATGAATGTCAAGTCAAAACTGAGAGTTTGTGGTGATAGATAGTTATGGGAGGGCACACTAGAAATTAACTAAATGCTTCAATTAAATGCAATGGTGATTACGAATATTAACCAGTAGGTGAGATGTCGGAATGGCTTTTAAAAAATCAGAAAGTCAACTCTTCATGAGCAAAATTATAATTCGAGACTTCTGAACCTTTACAACTCAAAATATAAAATCTTAAAGATTAGAATTAACAATTATAAATGTCCCATGGGGTTGATCAAGTATATATGACTGCTCAACCGCCTCCTTTTTTTTTTCATGCTTTTGTTCGTAGTAGTATAAATGTGGACATATTAGTGTAAATTTGTAGTTTTAATTGCACAATTGAGGTCTTTCAAGCCTCAGTTAAACTATTTTTTCTTGGAGTGGAATAATTGCAGTTAATAGGCTTAATATGTTAAACTAATTGGTTGATTAGCCGTTTGCGGTGATCAAATCATTTCGAATCGTCCGTTTTCCGTTTATACGGTCAGTTAGTTGGTTTTTTTTTTTGGCAGTCATATATACTATATTTTGTCTTGTCTTATTTAAACTTTTCTAAATGATAATTTCATAAAATTTTATTAATTAACAATGAAACTAAGTTAAAATAAATTTTTTTTATAAGTTTGATGTGTTAAATTAATCATTTCTATTAATTACAAGTATATGCACACAACTTTATTGAAAACGCGAAATTATTCGCAAAATTCTGATTAATCGACCGCATACTGATTAATCGCTTAACGATACTCCATCCGTCCGACAAGCGCATACCGTTATTTACAGCACTGATCTGGTATAGCTCATTTAACTTCAAAAATACCATAGCAGGTGTTTCAATAGCCCGCAATTACTGTATAAACCCTAAAAAATTATAATAGAAAAAAAAAGTTGGAAAATTTCTTGCTTGAGAACTATATGGCTTTAATAATCGGAATCGGTTACTTGACCGTAAAATTAGAATTGACTGAATCGGCTGAATCGGAATGGAAATTCAAATTTTTTGACACAAGCTTGTTTTGCATAAAATTATATAGGAAAAAAAATATTTAAAAGTTAATAAACATTTGCTGTGAAGATGTAAAAAATATATTAATTATGTAATACAACAACCTACTTGTAATCCACTTATTCCGCTTATATAATATAATATAATATAAACTTTCAAGCATACAAACATTTATCTGAATATTTGATTTGTTCAGCTGCAACAAACGTGATTCGGGAATTAGCTGATTTTCCAAGTCAATTCGGAAGTAGCCGATTTTCCAAGCCAAATGAGAAGATGTCCTTATTCTATTGCAGGTTGATAGAAGGCGCGCTTCAATCAGTGAACAACCTCCTAGAGAAATTTGAAAAAAACATTTATCTTTCTTCCTCTACTTGCTAACTGCCCCAAACAAGTTGTCTCGGTTGGTGTGTACATATAATTCCCTTCGCATTTCTCGTAGCGGCTCTTCCCTGCATTCCTCTTCGCCTGTTCGCATGTCTTGGAGGTGGCTTCATATTGCTAAACCCTTGCTTATAACACACAGTCACCAATTTATATATCTAAAAGTGATGATGATTAAGAATATATATTAAACCAGTAGGTATGATGCTGGAAATGGCTTTCACAAAAATCAGGAAGTCAAACTCCTCGTGAGCAGAAGTTATAATTTGAGACTTCTCAACCTTTAACAAAAGAAGCAGTCGTACCCATACCTTCGAGCTCCTTTAAATTCATCATCCGCCAGCACCCAATCCAAGCTCGGATATATATATTATCAGTAAAAAAAAACCCATAAACCACAAATGGTGACATCACAGACTGTGATCAATAAAAAACACGTAACACGCGGGAGCACGGTCGTCCGGCACGTCATGTTTAGCCGTGCCGTGTTCATAGTCGTGTTGTGCTCAACACAGGTGCTTTTGAGCACGGCACAGTACGGTATGTTTACACCACAGTGCTGCCACAACCCGCCGACTCTAGACCCGGCCTATGGGAAGGGCACGGTTGTGGACAACTTTGGGGGACTTCTTAAATATTGTAAACCCAAATGTGATGAATCACACTTACTCCTTGTTTGATCATTTTGTATGAAAAGAGCAATTAATGATTTGGATTGCATTTTCTAATCGACACTACGTACTTTCATATGCCATCATTGATAGTGATCTATATATAGTGACCTGACCCAAATATGAGCAACTCGTAGTAATGGATCAAAAACTCCAGTAGCCTGTAGAATGAACCTAACTGAATGATCATGAAATTAATGGAATGTGATCTAACCAAAATGGACAACTTTAATCGTCCTTCAAAGAATAATTCAAGGTTATGATACTATGCATGCATAACACATTATTCTGTATATATATGGACTAATATTTCATTTTCGAAGTCTAAACAGTCAATCTAAATGGTTCAACATGATATCCATATATATAAAGGAATGTATTGTAGATCAAATTTTACATTTTATAAAATTTTCTTTATATATTTTTAGATAGGTAGAAATCACTTGATCTAAAGATTAAAGACCATTCAAAAGTAATGATTTTCTACAAATTTATATAAAGAAAAAGTTCTAAAAAACATAAAATTTAGTATGCAAGTAAAATTCATATGGAGATCATATTGAATGGTACAAACTGATTGTTTGCATTTGAGAACGAAAATATATTCTATAGTACGGATCATATAAGCTCTTTGTTAGATAGTGTTCATAGATTAATAGACTAACAACCTGCCTACATGAAACTAGTAAGAATTATTGGTTAAATTGAGATAAGGACTTGATTGAATTAAATTGAAAAATTGAGGGGGCTGTTTGAACCAAACAAAGTTTAGGGGCTCATTTGAACCCATGATATCCTTATCAGAAAATTTGATAGTAAAGTACAATGTTGGCATAGCAATCTTATTTTAATAGAAGGCAGAAAAACTTTAATCAATGTTATTCTTCCCTCTGTTTTCATGTATGCTGTCTATTTTCAAATTTTTTGAGGGGGTTCTCAAACAATTTGACAGAAAAAGGCAAAATTCCTTTGGCAAGGTTACGGAAATAATAGGAAAGGATATGCATTGGTTAAATGGAACAAAATATGTCAACTCGAAGAGTATGGAGGTATGGGAATTTTAGACTTAGAACAAATGAATACAACATTACTTGTTAAGTGGTTGTGGAAATTTAAAGATCCATGTTGTCAAGGCAAACAAGCTTACAACTTAACTATTGTCTGACAATCCTATCCCTTATTCCCAATTTTGGTCAGTCTTACTGCTGATGCAAAATATGATAGACATTGGCATTACTTACCAACCTGGATCAAATAGTAGGTGAAATTCTGAAAGATGTCTGGATTGGGAATGTTTTTGTCCTAACATACCATTTTTGTGTAACCTGTGTTTTAATCAAAATATTAATTTGGCTGATGTTATTTTCTCTCAAGGATTGGCTGTTACTTTTCACAAAATCTTGACAAGGGTGAATAGACATGAGTAGGCAAGTGTTGGAAATTATACACACTGTTCACTCTGATCATGAGGATGATATCCTGCAATGGAAATGGGAATCAGAGGGTGTTTTTTTCTGTTAAATCCTTACACCAATTCTTGAATTTTAGAGGAGTAAAGGAATTACATGCTCTCACCTGGTGGACTGTTAAAACTCCTCCCAAAATTCAAGTATTCATGTGGTTGTTAACAAAAAAAAAATTCTCACCAAATCCAATTTAGCAAAAAAATGATGGAGGGGCTACTTGTCATTTTTGTCACCAAGAAGAAACTCCTCACCATTTGTTTGTACAATGTTCAAGAACTAGGCAAGTTTGGTTTGGATAGAGAGGTGTCAGGATCTAATAGAACAGTGACAGACACTTGAAGATGTCATGTATTTTGCTTTAACTTACCAAATCTGAGAGGA
>JAJGRW010000309.1:200597-363762 GCA_025461045.1 Carex parvula | reverse complement strand
AGTACAAGATGAAATAAACCTAGAAGATGAAAGACCCAGAACATGAAAGACGACTAGAAAAGATGAAATACAACAAGTAGAACATGAAAAACACAAGTAGAAGATGAAAGACCCAGTTCTACTAGTTGGCTTTCTTGTTCAACTTGTTGTTCATCATCTTCTCTAGTTGTATTTCTTCTTCCTATTCTAGTTGTATTTCATCTAGTTCTAGTTGTCTTTTATGTTCTTCTGGTTGGCTTTCATCTTGTACTGGTTGTCTTTCATATTCTTCTAGTAGTCTTTCATGTTCTACAGGTTGTCTTTCATCTTCTTCTAGTTGTTTTTCATCTTTTACTAGTTGTTTTTCATCTTGTACTGGTTGTCATTTTTCATCTATTTGTTTGTTTTCATTTATTCTAGCTGTCTTTCATCTTGTATTGGTTGACTTTCATGTTCTACTGGTTGGCTTCATGTTCAACTTGTTGTCTTTTATCTTCTTCGAGTTTGTATTTCTTCTTGCTATAGTTGGAGTTCAACTTCTACTGGTTGTATTTCATCTTCTACTGGTTGTCTTTCATATTCTACTGGTTTTTCATGTTCAACTGGTTGTTTTTCATCTTCTACTAGTTGTTTTTCATCTTCTGGTTGTACTAGTTGTATTCATCTTCTGGTTACACTAGTTGTATTTCATCTTTACTAGTTGTTTTTCACCTTCTAATAGTGGTTTTTCATCCACAGGTTGTTTTTCATCTTATTCTAGTTGTCTTTTATTACGTACTTGTTGTCTTTCATGTTTTACTTGTTGTCTTTCATCTTCTTCAAGTTTATCTTTCATCTTCTACTGATTGTTTTTCATTTTCTACTTGTTGTTTTTCATCTTCTTCTAGTCGTGTTTCAGTTTCTACTGGTTGTCTTTCATCTTTTACTAGTTGTATTTCGTATACTGGTTGTATTTCATCTTTTTCTAGTTGTTTTACATCTTCTTCTATTTGTCTTTCATGTTCTACTAGTTGTCTTTCATCTACTACTTGTTATATTTCATGTTCTACAAGTTGTCTTTCTTGTTCTACTGGTTATTTTTAATCTACTAGTTGTATTGCATCTTGTTCTATTTTTTGATCTTGTACTGGTTGTCTTTGATTTTCTTCTAGTTGTATTCTTCTTCTCCTAATTGTATATCTTCTTCTAGTCGTCATTCATCTTGTACTAGTTGTTTTTTCATGTTCTACTTGTTTTATTTCTTCTTCTTCTAATCATCTTCCATGTTCTACTGGTGTCTTTCATCTTATTCTAGTTGTCATTCATGTTCAACTTGTTGTATATCATCTTCTTCTAGTTGTATTTGTTCTTCCTGTTCTAGTTGTATTTCATCTAGTATTAGTTGTCTTTTATGTTCATCTAGTTGTCTTCCATCATCTACTGGTTGTATTTCATCTTGTACTAGTTGTCTTTCATGTTCTACAGGTTGTCTTTCATCTTCTTCTAGTTGTTTTTCATCTTTTGCTCGTTGTTTATCATCTTGTACTGGTTGCCTTATTTGTTGTTTTTAATTTATTCTTGTTGTCGATGCTTCATGCATACTTTATTAAAAATGAATTAGGATATGGATATGCATGAATTAGAATAGAGGTGACATGTTAATTTGATAAATATTAATATGGATTATAGTACTCATGCTTAAATGGTTTCAATTTTATCAAATTACAATGAATCGTCACTGGTAAGTGACCACTCCAATTACAATTGACAAACTCACACGAAAATTCACATGAGCTGTTTCAAAGTCAGATTTATGCCATCATATGCTCTTCCAATGTGAATTTTACATGCATGTCCAACTTTACATGCATACCCAATGTGCCATTTTTCACATCTATTAGAAATGTTTACTTAAAAGAATCCATGTTGTCTATTGGATTAACTTGTGATGATGTGATTACCTAGTTATTTCCCTCAATTATTGAATTAAAGGATCTTGAATTACATTGTTTTATATTGAGGGGGAGTGCATAAATTGAGGGGGTCACTCTTTTATTATTCTGTATTTCTCCATTTTGTCGATTTCCAAAAGGGGGAGAAAGTGCAAGAGAGACAAACATGACATTGGGAAATTTTTTGGGTTAAATCTGTTTATGCACTGCGTATGTGTAGTTTTTGCAAATCGTCAAAAGGGAGAAATTGTTGGTTGTATGAAATCTTCTAGTACTTTGTTTGACTAGATTTGCAAAACTTGCATTAATTGAATTTATTCATTTACATGATTGAGTGAGTTTGCATGTTCAAAGCTTTAATTACAAGATTATTTTGATGAACCTAAGAAGTCAACAAGACTTTATGAAGCTATAGATTTATGTAATAATCAAGTAGTTAAGTAAAATTTATTTGAGGCTTGTTGATTTTCTGGAGCATCCGCCTTGAGCGGACCAAATCGGATGGAACAAATTTAAACGAGATAAGACAAAGAGTTCCAGTTTGGTTCCGTACCAAGACGGATGACATCCGTTTGGAACGCTTATCAAGTTTTATGGGATGTAGTAACCGTCCTGAACATGCATAAACGTCAGAACGATTAATATCAATTTCAATTAAATTGCGAAAACCCTAACTTCAATATTCGTACACTCCGTTTATAATGGATCTCCTTCGTTTATAACAGATCTGGCACAATCCTGAATTCCCCATTATATAAAGAGTTTTCTCACTTCATATTTGTTAAGCTAGCCACCTCCTACATCAAAAAGCATTAATTTGCAATTCTTGAAAACTTCCATTGTTGAGTGAGCTTACACTTCAATATCTTCTCACACTCTCAAATCCAACTCGACTTATTTTTTAGGAGATATAGTTAGTTGTCTAGGATTTGTTCTGAGAGCCTTTCCATCCTAGCTAGTGTGGCCCTGATTGTGAGGGAGTGAAGGGGTACACTAGCTCGAGCGTTTTCGCTCACATATATCCATAGCTGTGTGACAATCCCAAGGGACTCTCCAGATCAAGCTCTAGGCTCAACCTGTACACGAGTTAGTGTTGTGACCTTCCCACCAAAGTTTGGGCTCACGTGTCACGACTTGTATCCTTTCTTCTTAGGTAATAGAAAAGGAGCACCGATGAGGTTGCTCTGTTCCGGAGATGTAGGCATTTTAAGCCGAACTCCGTAATCAACTTGTGTGTCAATTTTTTCTAAACTCTACTCGATTTACTTTACTTGTACATGCCTGCTTGACTTATTAGTTTAGAGGGCTTAACCGAAAAACATCTAAGAGTCTTTAAGACTCCCTTTTTACCTCCCTCTAAGTGTCATAGGGATTACATAGGCGAACGACGAGATGACCGGAATACATAGCACCACCACCCTACAACCACATCAGTCATTCCCTCAAAGGCAAGTCAAGCACAAGATGGAACAACAATTTGTGAGATTTTTGGAGACGCTCAAGCAAATGCAAATCACTATCCCCTTCACCGAAGCAATTGCAAGCATACTCTTGTATGCTAAGTTCCTGAAGGAGATCCTTGCAAATCGCTGAATGCTCAACTGTTCCTCTCAACATGGAGTGTAGTGTGTTTGTGCAAAGCAAGTTACCAACGAAGTTATAAGATCCAGGAAGCTTCTCAATTCCATGCACGATTGGCATGACCAATTTCAAGAAAGCATTATGTGATTTGGGAGCAAGTGTGAGTTTGATGCCAAAGGCGGTATACGACAAACTTGGATTGTGAAGAGCTCTTACCAACACGAATTTCATTGCAACTCGCTGACCAACCATCTGATATCCTGAATGAGTGTTGATAGATGTCCCGATCAAAGTTGAAGAACCATGGATACCGGGATATTTCATTGTTATCGTCATCGACATGGAAGAAGATGATCAGATTCCAATCATCCTTGGCAAACCATTTCTTGCCTCATGAGTAATGGTTGATGTTAAAATGGAAAAATCTCATTAAATGTTGGAAACAAAGTGGTCTATGATATGAGCAAAACTGCGAGTTACCCTTCCAACATCGATCTTGTTTACAGTATAGAAGCTGTGGAGCAACCTCAATCGAATGAGACTCAATAACCTCAAGCGGAAGAACCTAAGGAGAGAGATTCAGTCAAATGAGTTGAAGGGAGAAGAGGAATAGGGCCCCAAATTCGTAGTATATGAATTCTCATGATGAGGGCAAAAGAAAGGGAAGAACTGAGATCCACGTCTTTCCAACCAAACTCATTCCTGAGACATTCGATCAACCTCATTGCTTACACTTTGAAGAAATACAACAAAACATGCACACCCGACACCTCAACCTCGGATCTACCTGGACCTAACTCTCGAAGGTTCCAATACTTGAGAGAAGAAATCCTCTATCGGCCTGGAACTGAACCACAATTCTCGCCATCAGGCATTCACTATGTGCCTAAGGATGTCAGTCACTTTTCCGTAGGCTATTTCTATCCATGTTACAAGGTTGCATTGGCAATCGAGATTATCTAGGATTTTGAAGAGAATATGAGAGGATCAAACGTTCAACCCACAATACCTCGATGACCTGGAGCTAACATTCATCCAAGGCAACTCCAACACCACCAATTTGAGGGACAAAGTTCTAATCGAGCCACTATGGGCAATGAAGAAGATGAAGAGCCATGAACATGCTTCACTCAACAGAAAAAGAGACCATCTCAATTAAGAATCCTGCAGACATATCAAGCAGTGATACCTCCAATGCACAAGAGGTTCAACCCAAAGAAGAATAAAACAAGCGAAAGTCGAGCTAACGACTCTAAACAAACGCTTCTTGGGAGGCAACCCAAGACCTCTTTACTTACCTCTCTTGTTTTATTTTATAAAAATTCAAATTCGTATCATTTCATCTTAAAATGGGATTTTAGTCACATGGTTACTAATCTAACTACAGGAAGAGTTTCTGAAAAGGTTTCGTCAGAAAATTCAATTCCTGTCACGTGATTTTACCCTCTGTTACGGACTGTACTAAGTCCAATACGGAGGCAACTCTCAATACGGACTGATCCATACACCACAGCGCAAAAAATCAACATTCAAGTGTTGAATACAGACCGTACCAGCCGGTACGGACCATATCCGAGTGCAAACATTACTGAATTTTATTTTTTGTGCTGCCAAAACTGAAATTCAAATTTTAACCAAAAATAACCACCCACTACTCCACTCTCTGCACTCTCATGACACCCATTCACCACCTTTAAAAACCTTTTCATCCAAATTCCATTCAATAGCAGAAATCTACAAAAACTTTCCAAAAATTCATGTTGTCAAAAACAAAATTTCACCAAGTATAGTCCGTATTGGGACCGTATCACCCAACACGGTCCATATCAAAGCTCGAATTTTTGCAATAATGGCCGAAAACAATCTCCAACACTCCAGTCCTCTTCTCCTGATAAAAAACTACTCCTGAAGACCATGGGAATCCAATTTACAAGCAAGGACGAGTATGATCGAGCCCAAAAGATGATCGACTGAACCTCAGGCAACAACAAGGCGATGTGCGTGAACACGATGAAGATGCTTGAATGCTATCAGTATGTGAGGGTGTCTCTCAACAACATCAACCTCTGAGATCTCGCGACAAATCTCAGGACTGCTAGGTCTTATGACAGGCCAACAATTGAATTTCTCTCAACCTTGCAATTAGAAGGCGACATGATCAAGTACCGACTCTACAATCATCCCTACAAAGTTACTATGGAGCAGTTTTGCACCGTTCTATCAATTCCTCCTAATGGCAAAACACTGCAATGGATGAAATGAAGGTCTATCGAAAGGACTCACACCTCATTACAAGCATAGAGTTAAGGTATATTCAAATTATACTCTCCAATTCAATTTTTCCAACAAGTGAAGATACCAAAGAAGTCAAGAAAA
Source organism: Carex parvula (assembly GCA_025461045.1). Lineage (NCBI taxonomy): Eukaryota > Viridiplantae > Streptophyta > Magnoliopsida > Poales > Cyperaceae > Carex > Carex parvula. Next base: position 357,895 of record JAJGRW010000309.1, on the reverse strand, counting down.
GAGACATCTATCTCATGAGATGCATGAAAAGTCACAAACATCAACCACATCTATCATATCATTCACCATCTCAAGACCGTGGCCGATGATGAAAGAAACAACCACGTGATCACTATTGGAGGTTTCGTTACCCTCATTGCACAATACGACAAATGGGCCTAGGAGGGGAAAAAGAATCATTGGGATTGCCTCGCGTCAACATCAATTTTCTAGTCAACAACAACCACATCCATGTCACATTCAACACATTGACAGGAGACATCACCTACACATTAAAAATTGGCGAAGGCATGTCCATGCACTTGGGCATCGACAAAAGCTCATTCCAATTCGGCTATCAATCTGAAAATGATGAACCAACAAGGAGCGATCACATTTCAGTAGAAGGAGAACCAATGGAGGAAACAAACAACGAACTAATCCATGAAACAACCGCCTTTGTGAGACATCTAATCCCTCCAAGCAGCAACAACAATGGGGGAAGCACTCGCTCCATGCACACCATTTTGCCTGTCAGATGGGATCAAGAAATTAACTAAGGAAACTCGGCCCGAGCACGCATTATGCCACCAACATGATAAAAAATCTGAAGAAGCACAAACAATACTTGAAAAACTACATGGAAAGGATAAACAAAACACACGAAAATTTCTACGAATACTGCCTCTCGAAAGGAATCCCATACATCGCACCAATTCCATTCGCACCACCACCCCCCATCCCGATAAGTAATATGTGAGCTCGTTCTTATCTTTACCTCTTTTTGATTGATTTAAAGCATTGAGGACAATGCTAAAGTTTAAGCATGGAGGCACGGGTCAGATAACCTAGTTTAAGACTGCATTGTATCTAGGATCATGGTGATGGGGTTTACATGCAGCTAGATGGTATAATTTTAAATTTTTCTAGCCTAAACATGTATAATCTTATGATCAGGAAAGCAAGCATCCACGCAGTTTATGGTTCAACATCACACATGTGAACAAGCATAGAATTTAAAACATCACCTCTCCAAATGAATGGAGCGAGATCAGCCAAAAGCCCTCCAACATCACCTTAGTCTCTCTTATGCATTCATCTCCAAGTTACCACAATGGCAACCTCAAAGCTTGATCCAGGTTTGATTGAGAGATGGATGATTTCAATACTAGATGTACTACAATCCCTCCAAAATCAAATCTTTTTACTTCACTTGTCTTCATCAAGAAAGGAATCAAAAGAACAAGCAAAGGCTCAACACATGAGCAACTTAAATGAGAGCAATCAAATGAGCAAAGAATGATCAAATTGAATCTCAAAGTTAGATTAACATAAGATCTGAAATAAGCAAGAGAAGAGGAGAAGAAAGAAGCCAAAATCGAGGCGATCAGCTCAACGAGGCCGATCGACCTCTAGTGGTGGCGGCGACAGCCTAGAGGGATGGTCGGCCGGAGGTGGGGAGTGGAGGTGAGGCGGCCAGCGGCGGCCTGGGGTGGCTGACGGCCTTTGGGGTGGCTCGGCCTAGGGGTGCGGCCCTAGGTGGGTTCCGCCAAGAGAGGGAAGAGAAGAGGGAGATGTGAGGAGAGGAGAGAATTAGGGATGGAGATGGAGATGGACGACTGGACAAACTGACACACTTTTGTGGAGATGGTTGACTGGACAAAGGTATATTGCAAACTCGGTGTACAAGGTCTTACAGGAGGGAGAATAAATTTTGATCATGTGTATATATGGACACTTCCCATTCCACCAACGGTACATATCTTCTCTTATCTCATGATAAAAGATAAAATCCTAACTGGAGATGTTATGGTAAGAAGGCATATAGGGGGTCAAAATCAGAACACGTGTTTGATGTGTCACAATTGCCCATCAGAATCGGCTTTGCATCTATTGTTTCTATGCCCCTATGCGGTGCAAATCTAGTTTGAAGTGGGGATGGCATTTTGGATTTAGAGTAATGGTACCGAGACAAACAATCGAAGAAATTTTAGTCAAGTCAAGGCAGCAAGCAGAGTTTGAGGGCGAAAGGTTGCGCAAGATAGACGCACTATTTATGTGTACGTGTTGGATGATATGGAAAGAGAGAAACAATAAAGTTTTCTCTAGTGCCAGAACGTCATCGGCTATTGTGGTTAATCAAGTTGTGGAGGAGATGCGCCTACGGATGACATGTTATGGCCCGAGAAGGAACAAAAGAGATCACCATTTGATTAAAGAGCCTGATCAGAGATACGAGGATGTCAAACAAAAATCAGGGCTGTAATCTACATTGTTATTTTACCTTTGCTTTTGGTTTTTTGTGTTGTTTTATTTGTGTTACCATGCACATCTGATGTAATCAAAGCTTTTTAATATTTCAATAAAATTCACACCTAAGCAGCCATTGTCAGGTTTTTAAAAAAAAAATAAGAATGAGAGAGATGGAGAGAGAAAGGGGAGGTGAGTCTATTTAAATGGAGGCTCTCTTCTTTATTGAGAAATTACTATCTTGTCCAATTAATGAGTGGATGAGATCAATCTCCATATGGGCATAATAGTAATAAGACAATAAATTGGTCCAATGGACCAATGCTCTATTTAAATCCATCACAAAATATCCATGGACCAAGTGGACCATGCCCCTTCCCCAAGCCAACTCCTCTCCACACCAGATGTTGACCAGTCAACACCAGCTACACATCAGATGCCTCATTCCCGCAATTGACTTTCATTGACCGAGGTCAAGTCAAACTTGTTTTGGCCATAAAACCCTAACCGTAAGTTTGTTTCGCACGTTCCACATATCCACACGATCATTGAATCAAGCTCTATCCATTAGTACAATCAAATTAACCACATGAACGTTTTTATTTTGTTTACGTAGGGCATTACATAGGGCATTCTATGAACGTCTTTCTTTTGTTTAATCACATTAAACAGTTCCTTAATTTGTACATCACATGTACCAAATTAACTCGACCTTTGATCACACTTTTTAGTGTTGATTGAATGCCCTATGTAATGTCCTACATCACATGCTACATTATAGAATTTGACTTAGTGTTATCACATAACACCATTAAGGATCGTATCACTATACGATATCTCAACAGGTACCTTGTAGGGTGTGACCGCTTTGGATCCATATTTATATTGGCAATGAAATCACATTTCATTGATCATAAGTTGCCTCTAGTGTAAGGCAATATACCCAATTAATACAAATGATATGTTCTCCAACAGTATCATTGATCCAATATAGACAGTATCATATACTGCCCATGTAATATCCACTATCTTATGATATCTATAATCTTGCTTACTTATCTATTATGTTTCTTGACTCAAGAGGTAGATTATATTTACAATCAACAATTGATCGTAATGCGCATATATAATCTTCCTCAATCAAGGGCCCCAAAGATATCATCACTCATCACAATATTACATATTATAATGAGGGATATTCGTCTTCTTGATTTTTCACAAAGTTCTCCAAGTGAGATATGTACAGGACAACTACCCTTTTGTAATCTCTTTGCAGAAGACCACATATTGGAATTGCATCACATGCACAACGCTCAAGTGAGAAAACTGAATCATCTCAGACTTCAGATATATACACTATGTGAACATTAATGACATAGGCACACAAACCCCTTTTATAATGTTCAACATAAAGTCACTTCTAATGCCATATACTCTTATATGCATTCGTGATATTAAACCGATCTCTATCGATTGATTCGTGAAACTCAATCAACATTTAATCATCACGCTAATCTTGTATATGTAATTAGTGTTCCTTGCTAATTACAAAGATTAGAAAAATCTAGAGTTTATTACTTGCCACGAGATAGTGTCTCACAATTTAGGATTTTATTCAAGATACTATAAGTAATGTCAAACTCAAGGAACAAGTTGATCATATCAACCAATATATGAACAAAATTTGTAGCAACATTTGCTCTAGGACACTAACTTCATCACATGGCATGTAGGACCTTTATTTTTGTTTTTCTGCTAGTAGTTTTATTTAGTCACGACTATTTCTTAAGGTTTAACCTTGAGAGATAAAATTATTGGCTAAGGTTTTTATCTAGCATGTATGTAGAATTGCATCTTGCATTTTAGAGGCATATAAATTAATTTAGGAGTAGCATGCATGTAGGTAATCAAATAGGAATTGCTTGAATTAATTTAGGCTAGGGTTTAGACAATTGATTATGGTACAAAAAATTCTGAATTTTCAAAATAATTAGTGACTTCAAAGTGAATAATTAATTGCTAACCATGAATGTTGATCGAAAAGGCTACCTTAGATAATTATTTTTGAGTAATTTATTTTTACAAAGTCTTCTAAGTTTGAGAGTGTTTTAGAATAACCATTTATTATAAATAGACCCCTAGCGAAACTACGCAATAATTTCTCATATGAATGAATACTTGAAATTGTGTGTAATCATGATACTTGTGACACAAAAATATTTACATTGCAAAATTTTAAATTTTCAGAAAAATATAAAAATACAAAAAAATCAGAAATCAAGAAAATACAAAAAAATTAGAAAAATCAAAAAAAAAAATAGAATAAAAGATGGAGGATAAAAAAAATGAGTACGGGTGCCTACGCAAGACTGGTTACCAATAGGCTCGATAATCCTCCCAAATTTTAATTTTTGTACATAATTTATTTTTCAAAAATTGTCACATGTACCAACACACTTAATTGTTCAAGATAATTATAAATTGAAGGAAAATCAATCAATTGGGAAGGAAAATCAATAAATTAAATCATTAGAATTCCTATTGATTGGAATGGATCAATTTATAATAGAAGGAGAAATTAGCACTCTCAGGTTTAGGGACATTTGTGGGATGAATTGTTCAAGATAATTATTCTAAGGGATGCATAATTAGGTCAATCATGAGGTGAATAAATTGTTCAAGGGAGAGGTCATGGATATTTTGAAGTTCTAAATTTTTGAAAGCCATATCAATTGTACCAAGTCCAAGTTTTAATTTAATTCATAGCAAGTCCTTGAGATTGTATGGTTTGACTTAGACCTGACCTTAGACTAGCTGGGATGTCATTGCTTGAGGACAAGCAACAATTCAAGTTGGGAGGCATGATCAAGGTCAAAACGACCATGAATTACGTAGGGTTTTGGCTTAGGTTTTGCCTTATTTTCTCACCTTTATGTTTAATTATTACGTGAAAAAGGTTATTGTGGCCCTACTTTGTGTTTTAATGCAGAACCATGTTTTGGGCTATTTTACATCATTTATAGTAAGAATTACGTCGATCGGAAAAATGCAACACTGAGACTAAGGCTCTGGTATGGACCGTACCAACCAGTACAGACCAGAGACCCAATACTGACCTACAAGGGCTGAATACGCATTAACTCCTAGAGCGCTAACTTATGCACAGGGTGATACGGTCTAACCATCCAGTATAGTCCGAATCTGAGGTGCCATTTTGTTGGATTTCATGACTGCTGTATCCAGATCAAATTACTTGGCCTCCAATCATCTCCAGACGCCCTTTGGCTTCTATAAAAGACCCCTGAACTGAACAGTTTGTATCTTTTATATTTTCTACTTCTTTAAGTGAGAAAAGTTGAGGGTACTTCGTGTATGGTTGTATCTTTCTCTTACTTCTCTATTGTAAATATGTCGTTCCACGGCTAAGTTCAGATTCTTAGGGTTGGCAGTAAACCTTGTTAATCATGATGTTTTGATATATATTTTATTTGATCATTGTTTAGTCTTTTGTTGTTCGATTTCTTTTACGCTTTATGTTCATTCTTACTTGATTTTATTTGTTAGTCTAGACCGTCATGTGATGGACACACATGGAAAGATAGTCACCATTGGGCTAACCGAATTAGGATAAGGAGAATAAAAATGCTAGATTAGTGGTGGAGACCATAGCCGGAGATACCATTAGTCAGATCAACAAAAATACACATGGGAGTCTCGACATTCGCAGACAAATATTGCATTGTCGTGCCTTACCATGGGAACACCTAATAGAACCAAGAAAGTAGGGCGACGTACCCAGTAAGTGAAGTCTAAAATCTTTTGGGCTAATCACGGAACTCCTTGCACCAATTAAGACAAGCCTTAACCGGATCTCTTGATAGGTGGGGTGACTATGACAGAGCGAGAGCAACAATCACTAAATCAGATTAGAAACTATCATACAACATCTGAAAACCAACATCAAATAGAATAGAAACCAAAACAGATTGAAGTAACAATGGTAAGCCAAAATCCTAGGAATTCACATCATTATCTTATTTATTTTATTTACTTTTAATTTTCGCCAAATACAAATATCAAAACCAACTCTCAAGTTTCAGATTTTGTCTAGCCTTTTGAAAGATTGTGATTTAAATGTTCAAGACCTTAAATCTTATTCCCTGCATATCGACACTCGATATACTACTCGATAGGAATACGCGCTTATAATCTGACATGATTGGAAACCGGGTTATAAATTTTATAAGCCTGATCATGATTTCACCCATCATATTTCATCTTCTTCTAGTTGTATTTCATGTTCTACTAGTTGTTTTTCATCTTCTTGTAGTTGTCTTTCATCTTTTACTAGTTGTTTTTCATCTTCTTGTAGTTACCTTTCATCTTGTATTTGTTATCGTTCTACTGGTTGCCTTTCATCTACTACTGGTTGTGTTTCATCGATATTTTTCTAGTTAGTTGTCTTTCATCCACTACTGGTTGTGTTTCATATTCTTCTAGTTATATTTCATGTTCTTCTAGTTGTCTTTCATGTTCTACTAGTTGTTTTTCAACTTTTACAAGTTATCTTTTATCTTGTACTGGTTGTGTTTTATGTTCTATTGGTTGTCTTTCATCCACTACTGGTTGTATTTCATTTTTTTCTAGTTGTATTTCTTGTTCTACTAGTTGTTTTCATCTTCTTCTAGTTATCTTTCATCATCTTCTAGTTGTCTCGCATTTTCTTCTAGTTATATTTCATGTTATATTGGTTGTCTTTCATCTTTAGTTATCTTTCATCTTGTAGTTGTTGTCTTTCATACTCTACTGGTTGCCTTCCATCTACTATTGATTGTGTTTATCTTCTTCTAGTTGTCTTTCATCTACTTCTAGTTGTGTTTCATTTTCTTTTAGTTGTCTTTCACGTTCTTCTAGTTGACTTTCATGTTATACTGTTGTCTTTCATGTTCTAGTTGTCTCGCATTTTCTTCTAGTTATCTTTCATGTTATAGTGGTTGTCTTTCATCTTCTATAGTTATCTTTTATCTTGTACTTGTTGTCTTTCAGGTTCTACTAGTTGTCTTTATTCTACTATTGGTTGTGGTTCATCTTCTTCTAGTTATCTTTCATGTTATTTTAGTTGTCTTTCATCTTCTTCTAGTTGTCTTTTATCTACTACTGGTTGTGTTTCATTTTTTTCTAGTTGTCTTTCATGTTCTTCTAATTATTTTTCATGTTGTATTGTTGTCTTTCATGTTCTACTGGTTGTCTTTCATGTTCTATTTGTTGTCTTTCATCTAATACTTGATGTATTTCATCTTCTTCTAGTTGTATTTCATGTTCTACTAGTTATTTTTCATCCTCGTCTAGTTGTCTTTTATCATCTTCTAGTTATCTTGCATTTTCTTCTAGTTGTCTTTCATGTTATATTGGTTGTTTTTAAATTTTCTTCTAGTTGTCTTTAATTTTATACTGTTGTTTTTCATGTTCTACTGGTTGCCTTTCATTTATTATTAGTTGTGTTCATCTTCTTCTAGTTATATTTCATGTTCTTCTAATTTTTCTCCATCCTTTCTAATTTCTTTAACTTAGGTGTTATTTTTTTTCGATTTTATCTTTGGTGATGACGATGGTGTTGATGTTGGTGCTCTCCACCATCCTACATCTCTTGATCTCTCCTTTTCTTTCTCCTTTGTTCTTCTTTTCTTCTTTTTTTTTCCTTTTTACTATTCTTCTCTTGTATACCTCTCTCATGTTTTTCTTCTTTTTCTTTCGTTTTCTTTCTTTTTCTGTAATTTATGTCTTTCTATTTCTATTTCTTTTTCTTTTTCTTTCATTTACAAAAACGAATTTATACTCGCAAGTTGGACTATTTTGGGCTATAATCATTTTCTTTGTTTAGGCCTATTTGGGAAATAAATCTGCTATTATTTCAAAGGAATAACATGTTCATGTTATTCCTATTCCAATCATATAAATTTTTTCATGCGTAAATCTTTCGAAAGAAAGTATTTTATACACGAATTTTAACAAAATTAACAATTATGATCAGAATAACATGTTCATGTTAATCCTTTGGCATAACAACAAATTTATTCTCTATTTGGGACTGCAATTGTACGGACTCTTGCTGAGTTAAAAAAGAGAGGCATTAAAAATTTCTTATTTGAGTTTTAGAATTCATTTATTTAGAAAATTTGTGACATTCAAAGAATTATATAAGAGTATAATAGTTATCTTTTTCGTTAACACTAGAGTATAATTTGAATAATGAAAAAGAATGGACATGTATGATATTTTGAGTTTAAATAGGTACGTACTAACTTCTAAAATTTTGGTAGAAATATATTCATATTAAATTTTTTGATGTACCCTATTAATAATTTTATGTAAATTTATTGAGCAAAATATTCAAAGGGGTAGTTGCTAGTTTAGGGGTGCAATCAATGTTTTAAATAGCGTGTATAGCATCATAGCGGGGAGGCTATAAAAAAAGCTATAGCGAATAGCGTAGTTATAGCCGAAGCTATGCTACATAGCATTTTTTATTTTACAAAAATTATATTATATATTTTTACTAAATATCAACATTATTTAAAGTCTCATAGAACAATAAATAACATCAAATTAATTAAGAAATTATAATATTCATATTGAACCAGTACAAAGTCCAAATTGCAGTTCAAAATAGCCATATTAATATCATAAACTATCGATCTTTTTCTATTCAAAATACCTTAAGCATCATGATTCATGACATAATATATTTTTTTTCTATTCAAATTTCAAAATATCTTAAGTATCATGATTTCTATTTAAAAATTTTCCAATTTCAGCGACAAGGGTTTCCCTCTCGATTTGGGTAAATTAAAAAATCTGTAGCAACAAAGCTTTTAATTGATTTCGGTTTGAACTTTTATTTAATTTTTTTTTGTCTTTATTTAAAGCCCATATAAATTGCCTAAAAAGCCCATTATGCATAGCGTGCGTTATTTGCGCTACACGCTATGCGCTATAGCGGACCGCTATTACTGCTATAGTGGCCGTAGCTCAATTAGCGCATTTTGATGCCATAGCTTAGCTAAAATTCACACAACATAACTATAATTCTAATTAAAATATACCAACACAAAAGATATTCTCTCTAAACATATATAATTCTAAAATAAAAAGAGATAGTTTAATGATATTTTGTTAACACATCAATCGCTATTATCAGTAGAATGGATTTGACCGTCATGATTCACCCCAACAAAGAAAGTGAATGGCATTGCATACCTAGAAAAGTAATAGGCATTAGTTCAAACCTAAAGGAAGAGTTTCTCAGATATCAGTAAAATACCAAGCATGCTCGTTGCTAAAGAAATGTTTAGTGTGTGCAGAGCCTTAGATATTTTTTAGTACATATAGTTAGAAAATTTATCTTTTATGGAACGAGATAATATTTTCATATCGAAACAATTTTGAGCCATCTTCTTCCGTTAAATTAAAAGTTACGGATACAGATAATATATCCGTATCTGTATCCGTATCCGTTTTCAAAAATTAAAACTATATCCGTATCCGTATCCGCAAATTGTCCGTATCCGAATATCCGTATCCGTAAAAAAACCGGATACGGATCCGGATCCGAACGGATAATATCCGATCTGTTTGCACCCCCAGCTAGTTACCTGCGGATTGCGGTCTCTCTCCTCACCGCCATCTCTCGTCCATTTCTCTCCGCACGCCTCTCTTCCTCTCTACACCAAGCCAGCCATGGCCACTTCTCTCTCTTCCGCTGTCCGACTCTTCACCCCAAAGCCTCTCTCTTTTTTCTTCAAGCCCATCGCCAATCCATCCAAACTCTCTTTCTCCTCTCCCATCTCCTTCCAACGAATCAAAACAAAAGCCCAAATTCAACCTCAAGACCAACTTTCTCTCTCTAACGCCTCATCTCCTTCGCTCAATCTCTCTCTCCTTCCTCCAAAGTTGGTCGAGATCATTTCTCTCTTTCAATCAGTTCCCGACCCAAAAACCCGGTACCAGCAGCTCCTCCACTATGGTACCCAGTTGCCCCCTCTAGACTCGCACTTCAAGACCGATGCGAACCGGGTCCAGGGTTGCGTATCACAGGTATGGGTTCGTGCATTTAAGGACCCGCAAGAAGGTGATCATGGTGCTGATCCCGTTGTGCGCTTTGAAGCGGATTCAGATTCGCAACTCACGAAAGGAATTGCTGCTCTTCTAGTTTTCGGATTATCTGGTTCGCCTGTTTCTTCAATTGTTCGTCTCACGCCTGATTTTATAGATTTGTTAGGCATTAGGCAGAGTCTCTCTCCTTCCAGAAATAGTGGGATGCTTAATATGCTCAAGCTCATGCAAAGAAAAGCTCTTCAATTAGCTATCCAAGAAAATTCAGGTAATTTGATGATCCGGGTAGTAAGGACTTGATCTCAGGTACTAATTCAGATGAAATTGAGGGAAAACTAGACAACAAAGAAGTCAATTCAAATGGAAAAGATGTAAATTTAGATGGAATTGAAGGGACGGATGTGGTTTCTAGCTTCAATGGTGGTGATGCCTCAGTCCATATAGAAGAAAAACTGGCGAGTTCGAGTGGTGAATTTGGAGGGAGAAAGGAGAGAATAAGGGATAAATTGGAAAAAAAATTGTCTCCCGTTGAATTGAATATTGAGGATGTATCTCATCTCCACAAAGGTCATGCTGCCATGATTGGAAACAATAGCAATCGGAGAGACCCATTTCAACGTAAGAATTGTATCAAAAGAATTTGAAGGGAAAAGTTTAGTTAAAAGACATAGACTAGTGTATGATTCGTTGAAGGAGGAGCTCAATAGTGGATTGCATGCTCTTTCAATTGATGCTAAAACGCCATCCGAAGTTTAGTTCAAGGAAGAAATGGGTGTGATTTCATACTAGTTTTGCCCTCTTACAATTTTGAGAAATAATGTATTTGTTATGGTTCAAAACTTTTAGATGTGTATTTACTATAAATGTTGTATCTTGTTAAATTTAGTAGGGAGCTAATAGTTTTGGTCTTAGTTAGCAGAAATTTTGATCTGTGGAAAGATATTTCATATGCTGTAGCAATTTTTCATAATAGAACTAATAATTGAGTGGCTATTTGAATTATAGTAGTGTGCAGTTTAACTGCAGTTATTATTTTCCATTCAAGATCTATTTGAAACATGATCCTCAACTAAATTATAGTTATGTCTAAATGTTTTTTTTTTTTTTGCCAATTCTCTCTATATCTTGGTCGCGCATGCACACCACACACGCACTCGGTCTGGTATCCCAAATATAAAGTTGTAATTAATTTAATTAAGCTGGTAACTGATCAGACCCAAATAAAGTTGTAATGAAACAAAAATAAATAAATAAAACATTTAGCATAATTTCACCGTGTGACAAAAAATTAGTTTACAAAAAATTCGCCCTACCATTGTTGAGAGAACAAATAAAGCAAAATAATTTAGATGTAGGTTGGTTTCTTGAGCATTTCATAGAAGTATTTTTACTTTTCTCGTACCACATCAAACAAGTACACTTCTTATCCAGAGCTGAGAAAAAGTCTGGTTTTGCCTGACGCTCCAGAAATTTGAAACGTTCCATTTTGTGATAATCCATCAGGCTGTATATTTTTGTTCTAATGGAACCAATTACCAACCTGTAAATCTAGATAATTAACTGTATTGTCAAATTTTATTTAACAATATTTAAGCAACTAATTAACAAAATAACAAGAAGGGAGATTATACATTTTAATCTTCAATTGGTAACCTTTTAGTGATTAACTATTTGCTCTATACACCAAATAAATACTATAGATCACCCTTAATCTTAATCCTACTATTATTTCTGCTTTTTAACATAATCCGTAAGGTTTATCTTGCCATAATACATAGTGTTCTTACAAAAAAAGTACAAACAAAGTATAAAAACAAAAACACCTTAAAAATAAGTGCAAAACAAAGTATAAAAATAAAAATAGGATGGCTTACTTTATGTTGACTATATGTTGGCAGATTATATATATATCGACCCTCATCATTGACAAGATCATCTTACAGAAAATTATAGTGAAGTTAAGAAAAATAAACTTGGCCATGCCAAAATTTATAATGTGAATAAATTGAGAATAAAAAAAAAATTACTATGAACATTGAGTCACCGCTCTTCACTCTGTATACAACATACTTGTATTAGTTCTAGCAACACTTCCCTATGTCCTAAAACATAGATTACAAACATTGGCATCACCTCTCAAGCCAATTAATCTCAAACCAAAACAGAAAGTAGAAAATCCTCCCCAAGCCCGCCCAACCACCGCCCCACCCCCACCCCCCCCAGGCATCACACCAGTTGAGGAATTAAACAATAAACAAGATAACAGTACTATTCCAGAAAAGCATTAACCCATCATAGTTAGGTACCAACTGGTCCTCTGCCAGAAGATGTTATCACATACCAAGTAGTGCCAGCAAGACGACTCCAATTTGAGACACAAATGGAGAGATTCAATGAAGAACAAAGAAAAATGCTTGTAAGTAGCAGCAATATCAAAAGAACTAAAGCAGCTGACGAAGGTGCTGGTTCTCCTGCCGTAGCAACTGCACTTCCTTTATTAGAAGTTCCTGCTTTTCCAGCAACTCAGAAATTAAGCTCGTCGTATTCATCTGAGAGAGAGAGAGAGATTAGTTTACCGATAACTGCCATATTGGCTGAATGATGTGATTCCAAACCAACAAGGTACCCCTACCCAGCATCAAGTTCCTCTATGAGTATTCTATTTCGCCAAGTAATCCAGGTACACCTTAAATCTTTACCTGTTTAATACTCAATTTAATCCGGGGTTACTGCTTTCATATTATCTTACCCAAAGCAGTATCCATACCCACAAATAGTGAATTTTGAATGCATAACAGGATTTAGTTTAAAAAAACAGTTTTATTAAGCATCGAAAACCAGTATTATCTTGAAGCTTTTCTTTATGGTTTAATTCAAGGGTTAAAATGCAATCTAAAGTCTGACATTTTAAAAAAAGTTATTTATAAACTAATTTGTATCTAAAATTGTGTTATATTATTAAGATTAAGGATGTGTTATTTATAATTTGGACTTTGTAAAACTATTAAAAAAAAGGACTTTATAAAAAATGCTGGTCTCATGGTTCATTGACTGTTTAATTCCATTTAATCATTAAACTGTTAAATAATCACACAATTAAACATTATTTAAAACAGTTATATGTATATATCACACATTTCAGAAATAGTAAAAATTGATGCAAGTTTTACCATTCATCAAACAACTTGATGTAACCGTCCATATTTAGTGGCCTATAGAACATCAAAGGGAACTCAAATTGAACAATTCAATAAACAAGGCCAACAACACGTTCATAAACTTTTTTTATTGCTAAAATGTGTTGGCTTAATTTTTAAAATATTGTCAAGATTGTGAACTTTGCTATTGACACTGAAAACGCATTGACACATAACATTAGATTGTTTTCAATCACTTCTAAATAGTATGAGTATCATTCATTTCAATACCCAAATACATATTGATATCTATATTCCTATCCGCAACAAATTCGATAAGAAATATGACTGTACAGATGATGAATCCATTTAACCCATGTTAAATCCAATTATCCTTGTATTGTCCAACCAAACCAAATGCCCAAAAACCCAAAAAGAAACACGAGCTAAAAAAGATGATTAAACTGGGGACAATGAAAAAATCCGTTAGTACAAAATTAAAGAAAACATTCCTAACCTCTTGCATGTGGAACTGCCTTATGAGATCAATATGAAGGTTCCTGACATCCTCATGTATTGACTTCTGAACAGCACCTAGGGTTTCTTCAAGCGTCCTTTGCACTAGCTGGATAGAGAAGGAAGAAAAGGCACCAGCCTGCTGGTCCAAGCCAGGTGTATCTAGTGCATGGACCACTTGTTCCATCATTCCCTGAAAGATAGAAGCATAAGAACCTCAACTCGAATAGAGTGGCTTTCTAATGTATACTCAGGTTTGTACTGGACCTCTTGTATAATGGAAGTTTAGGTGGCCAACTGCCACAACTACTTGTTTAACTGAAGAATATAAATAGTTACTCAGTTGCTATTCGAGGCAGCTAAGTACTGGTGCTAAAACTCACCCGCAGAGCAGGCAAAAAAAGTACTTTTTTACTCCTGAAGGCACATGCATATCTACCATTTAGGATTCAGGACATTAAACAATAACAGAGCAAAAATCAAAGAAAAAAATAAATCAAATAAGGAAGTTTTGATGGAACCAGCAGCAACACTCTGAGACATTGACGAAGCTTGAATTCCATGATGTTTGATATCTAATCTAAAAAAAAAAAAGATGCCATTCTTACATTGGTTGCTATCTGTGTGCCGGCACCAGAAACAGAAGCAGCTGTTCGGCCCACCTCTTGCCTTGATATATTCAACAACTCCTCCCTAGTCTCCGCCCCAATTTTTTTCATCTTTGGAGATGCCCCGCCCAACCCATCATTAAATGTTGATGTGGCACTCAGCCTCTCAGCATAGCTGGATAGTCTTGCCGAGCCGGGTTGTGAGTTGTCCAAATTGCCCTTGGTCAGTGTGGCTGTGGTAATCTGAGACAGACTGCGGGAGTTGAAACTAGTGGATGGATCCTGGACAGACGAAAAGGCCTGACCAGCACTGGGACCAAAGCGCGAGAGAGAAGCCGATTGGCGCAAAAAAGAAGGATCATTTCTGATTGATGGTGAACTAGTTGGAGATGAAGTATCATCCTGTTACAGAAGGAAGGTTATAATTATCATAACAGTATGTCTGTTTTGGTTGAGGGTACATGCAACAGGCATTAGTATACTCTTTAAGAATAGGACACAATTTAAAAGGACCATGGCAGCCAGGTCAGATCAGTATCTTTTTTTCCAAAATAAAATTGAGTTCAGTCCAATCCAACCAACCGGTGAATATCCTCTGCCCCTTAACCTATCGGATTGACCTGCCACATTGTGAAATTTTATTATTTCATGCACATAGGATTTTATTCACTTTAGTATAACCTTCTTGATTATTCAGAAAAAAAAAAGTATAATCTTTCTGAACGACAGCTGGCAATCTAAAAAAATAAACCACTAATCATAACATGAAATAAAAGAAACACTGCATTGGGTCTATTCAGCAACCCCACCTGTCAGTGGATCCAGGAATCCCAATTCAAAACAGACCAATTAAAACAAAAAAATTGGACTTGCACAGGTCGATCCTGGGCAGGCCAACAATTTTCAACCCCAATATTAAAGGCACATCAGACTTAATATAAATAAAGATTTTAACCAATATGTATGTCTATCTTCAATGTCCAATAACAACTGAATAGGTTTAGCACAACCTAACTAACTACATCCACCATAATTTATTATTTACCTAAAAGTAAAAAGCAACTTAAGAACCAAACCTGTCTGTGGTTTAATGTGTGCCTCCAATCTGATCCATTACGCTCTTCCCCTAAGGGATACTTCCGAGAAACACTTAAGTCCGAGAAATCAATGGAACGCTTATCCAGGGTTTTAAAGCTTTTCTTCCCTTCATCTCCGTCCTCCCACCACTTGCTGAGAGAAGGTGTTATAGGTTGCACATCAACAAGAGGAGAGAACACATCCATTTCATCCTTCAGTGCCTGAGGCTTGGAGATAGAAGTGGCTTTCAGGGAAGTGCGAATGCCAGAAAGCGCGGTTGCAGAGGTGAGAGATGAGGAAGGTAAGGGATCAGGCATGAGCACCGAGTCATCAGCAGTCCCTCCTAGAAGAGCGATTTCATCAGAACAGTTTTCATTTACTGCTACAGGCTTTGATCTCTGCCAGGATAGGCTTGTAACTGCCTAAGAAACAGAAAAATGAATACATAAGAGAAAGTAGTAACTAAAAAGATTTCTCTGTGAAAAACAAATAAATAAAAATGAAAAGAACAATCAGGTCTCAACTCTCAAGTGCCTTATCAAAAATTAATGAGGCTAAAAGGTACAAGAAACATTTTAGAATAATGATAAACAAATAAAACCCAAACCCATTTATGTTATAGTTCTGGGCAGAAAATGAAGTGGCCAAAAAAAAAAACAATAACAACTACGGCATGCAGTCTACCAACATGGAACCTGTGCTGTAATAAAACTGATATATACCAAGAGACCAAGGATGCCATGACATTCTAGAACCGAAGAAATACGAGTAGTAATTTCATATAACAAATTGTACCTCTGAGCTATTGTACGCACGGAAAAAGGTGAAAGGCTGATGCCTGGCTCGTACATCAAAAAACACTATCTGTCCCCCACTCGTACCCGCAGCAAGAATGGTTCCATCATCATTATAAGCCAGAGAAGCAAAAGGCTCTTTGTATGGCACGCAATCACTCGGCTTTTTCATACCAGCGTCAAACAAGTACAGCTTCTTGTCAAGACCAACACTAGCAATTATCTACACCAATACATAACAAACAAGAAAAAAGGGTGTGACTAACCAGAACAAATCTACAGAAGCTAAAAGGTATAAATGCCAGTACAAAAAATGCATCATTTTTGGTATTTTACCGGTAAATTCATACAAAAGAACAAAATGGGGATTTGTGTTAGGTTATCAGATGATGGCGTCATGCTTAAGTCAGTGTGAAGAAGTTCTATGAAGTATAGAAAGTATTCCAGTCACACCCTTACAAGTGATCAGCTGTAATAGGTGGTATAAGAAACTTTCAGAGAGATGGTATAGATGACCTTGTCAGTAGATGGTGAGAGGCATAAACCAGTTGTAGGTGCAGAATGTTGCTTCAACCAAGAGACCTGGGAAGAATCAATGCAAAATCACAACAAGAATAATAAAAATCATAACATCAGAGCTTAAATAGCAAAATAGAATAAAAAATTCAGACGGAAAATATAACTCAATTTAAATCTATGGATTACCTACAAGGAATATGAAGGTAATTAATGCTGTTTTCTTGTTATTTTATGATCAACAGAACAAAACTAACATAATAAATGGAGGATTATCTGGTAATTTTGCTTGGTACCTTAGGTGACCTAGCAGTGGTGTCCCACAAATGAACACTACCATCATCCCCAGCTGTAGTCAAAACGTGGCGGCTGAGTCGGGAATAGTCAAGTACTCTCAAAACCTGACATTGCATTATTCAATAAACATATAATTAAAATAGAACGAAGTTAGTTGCTCCAATGCTTCAAAAAAAAAGAACCTCTTTTTTTAACAAGTCAAGATGTGATAGAGAGAAAAGGTAGTGCATCTTCTGTTAACTTTATCCAATCAATAAAGACCACAGTTCATCACATCAGTAGACTACATATATGTGACAAGCAGTTTGAGAGAGAAAGTAAAAGAAATAAACACATACAGGCACGGCGCATTATACACCCCATATGCACTAATCCAACATAGCAAAGTACTAATATGAAGCAGGAATTAGAGATAACCTGACGATGTGGATCTTTAACCTCCGCTGTACGGGCCCCAGAGGCAAGATTGTGAAGAATGAGGTCACCCCGCACGCTAATTGATGCCAGGTACTCGTCACGGCAGTTGTACATGACGCCTGTTATGGTATCCGAGTGGCCTGCAAGCCATTTAATGCATTTCTTTCTCTGTAGGTCCCATATTCTGACAATTTGCCCACTGCCGCCGGAGCAAAGGTACCTTGAGCCTTTGTTGCTGAAGCTGATAGATGCTATTGATTCCTGACAAGGAAAATGATAGACAAACAACTAAATAATTGAAAAACAACAAAAAGGATAAGGTGATTAATTACGCTTAATTAACTCCTCGTGAATATGGTAGTCAATTCCTTGTAGTCCAGTGATATTTCAAGAGAACAGATCCCTTTTCTAGAATGATTGTTGACTTCTTTTTGTTTAGAATTATGCAATTTTGGTTTTATTTTTATTAATTGATGAGTACAGGTGTGAACTGAAAGGCCAAAAGGGTCTAAGTTTTAGATTGTAATTCTTGGTGCTAATCAAAATCGAGAAATTTCATTTCTACAGCATCAACCTCTATATTGTCACCCACATCAGTGCCAGGATCTGGTAGAACAGCTAAGCACCGGCCTTTCTTATGCCAAAAGGAGATTTTCTTATCATCTCCCGCACTTGCAATTACTAAATCTGGAGAATAAACATGAAAGTAGAGCTAGATATGCATTAGAAATACTGTTCGTAAATAAAGCTTTCTAATGAGAATAACACCAGGGTTGCAATTTCAGCTGAGGGGCACTGGTACTTAAACCTTAGTTATACAATAAAAAAGATGGCACCCAATTGACTCAATTTAACCCATTATTCAACTGAACACGGTCCAGCACAATCCAACTCCTATTTTTTTCAAAAAGGATAGGTCAGTTAACCATTCCATTTCTGAAACACCTGGTACAGACACACTCTACCACTTTTTTGCAACTAAGCCCAAATCTAATCCCACTGGCTTCAATCACACATCCCACCCCCACACTGAACTGTGCAATCAACGTCAATTTATCATTATCTGCAAAACTGAGCCTCCATTAAGCTAATTTGGGCTCAGTTACATATCAGCTCAATGAAACCCAATTCAGGCTGTATTGAGCCTCAAGAAACCAGAGGACTATCTTTAAAAAAGGCATGATCTTAAAAAATGTCTTCCAATCCAGTGTGTTAGTCCTTCAATGTAATCAATCATTTGTCATATAATTAAACCCTTCCAATATTGAAGACCCCTTAATCAGGTAAATTATACATTTTCGAATGCATTTTTCTGGAAACAGCACTATCTAAAAATCTAAAATAATAGCATGATATTTAAAAACCCAATCCCAGACTTTTAAGTGCAAAATCAACCATTTGCAATTCAATTCCAATTTTACTAGAGCATACTATAAACATGTAGGGGCAGTCCCTCTACACCTAAATTTTCCTAAAAAAACGACCGAAAATTAACAATAGATGCAAGCATATAGAGTGAAAAAAATTACTTGTGTGATTCCACCTGACAGCATTCACAGATCCGGCACCGGGAGAGTAGCTCAGAACACACGGGTCGCCTCCGCCCGAGCCCAGCACGACTCCAGTGTCAATTATCTTCACTGTAGACCCGCCGCACGTGGTGAGGTGGAGCCCACCCGTCAGATCCGCATGCCCCATGTCCACACTGTACAGACTAAGGGGCAATGGAGGTGTTGGTGTACCTTGCAAAATGGAGGGAAGATGCAGTGGCGCGGGTACCTGGAGGTGTCTGTAGGGTTTCTCTTTTCCGACCGTCGAACAGCCAAGAAATAGAAATAAAAACTAAATATAAATATTTGAAAAGAAATTTGAAAGTTGGAGTGAGGGCGTTTGCGGGTGGGGTGTTCATCGGTTCGGTTCGGTTAGTTTGGTTTTAATCGTTTTTTAAAATAGAATCGAACCGAACTGATTTAATATTGCAATCGAATTAAACTGAATCAATGTTTTATTTCAGTTTGTTCAGTTTATTCGGTTCAAAGTAAAATATATTTTTTTTATTTAAAACAATTGATTTATAATAAATTGAAGTATATTAAGAAATAAACTGGAGTATTAAAAAATAAATTATAATATTAAGAAATAAATTAAAGTATTTAAAATAATTAATTTAAAAATAAACACGGTATTAAGAAATAAATCGGAATAGTCCGGATCAAATTCATTATATATAAAAACTCGGTTGGTTCTGTTATTTCGGAGAACTGGAGAAGAAGTTGGATGGGATCTATACACTATACTGGATCTTTTGCAGTTCAGTCCGTTCACTTCGCTATCATTTTTCTTAAAGCCTAATCCACATCCCTGGCTCTACTAATCTGGTTCCCTCGTTTCCTTTTTTTTTTTAATTTACACCTAAATTTTCACCAAGCTCGAAAATTATATCCAACATAGAAAAGGCCCGTGCTTCGAATTCGTAAATTATAAATTTTGTAAGCTTTCATGCAGCCTAATTTTTATGAAAAAATTTGTGTGATATCATTATTATGTTATCATACTATCAAATAATTTTGACTAGTCCGCATTATTTTTTGTCTGGTTAATTTTGTGAACAGATTATCTTTTCTATTCTGTATAATTTTGGACAAACTTTCAATAGTCGTCCTACGATTTGGACATTATTCTAGTAGACTTTCAATGTTGGTCCTGTGAATTTTTACGATAGTGCTTTACAATCAGTTCGTGCATTGTTTTTCAATACTCATGTCTTTATGTTTTCCTGTTTTTTTCAATTTTTTCAATTTTATGTAAAATTAAGGCATTACCACTTTGGTAATCTCTTGTAAAAACACGACATCTCTGGTGTCCATTTAATGAAACTTGAAGGGGTGACCTTCACTTTTCTCTCAGAAAAATTTCAGTTTGTGCATTTTATTATTCAATTTAAGTATATTATCGTTCACCTTAAATGTTTTATTATTCGCAGTCAATACGGTACTGAGTGCTCCACTAGAGCTTCAACTACTCGGTCTATGTAATATATTGTTCAATTTAAATGATATAATTTTCAATTTGTGCACTATATTGTTCGTTTTAAATAATTTTGTTTGATTAAGATGGTTTAGAGTTCTATTTGTGTGCTTTATTGTTCGATTTAAATGGTTCAGTGTTAAGTGTTCACTCGGTATACTTTATCGTTCAATTTAAATGTTTTTTATCTTGTTTAAGTGGTTAAGTCAGTGTACTTTAATATATAATTTGTGTGCTTTATTTATTGTTAAGTTTAATAGTTTGAATGTATTTTTATTGGTTAAATTAAATACTTTAATGTTAAGTATGTATGTTTTATTATAAAATTTAAATACTTCTTAGGGAGTTTTTTTTTTGGCACCATAGAGTTCTTCAAAAGTTGTAAGACGGTAAGAGTAATGTGGAGTTTGTAGGAAGTTCATTGACAACAAAACGTTTTAAACATTAATTCATGTATAAGTCTTGTTTAGTTTAGTGAAATATTGAATAATTTTGTAAAATAATAATTTTGACGAGGAAGAGAAATCTCACAAGAGAGAAGAATTCATAAGAAACATTTCATATATTATCAAGACATTATTACAAATAATATATCTTTTATTTATAGGTCATACAGTGACCTTCTACAAACTCAAAAACATGAATATTATTAAACGCAACACAAATATCAAATACATGAAATTACACAATCCAACATGACTCTAGAAAAAATTTAATCTATATAAAAATTACTACTTCATCCACCCTAACAATTTGACTAACTAATCAATTAATTAAGCATCACAGAAAACAACAATATAATTAAACAGTGACCTTCTACAATCTCAAAAACATGAATATTATTAAACGCAACGCAACACAAATATCAAATACATGAATTACACAATGCAACATGACTCTAGAAAAAATTTAATCTATTTAAAAATTACCAATTCATCCACCCTAACAATTTGACTAATTAATCAATTAATTAAGCATCACAGAAAACAACAATATAATTAAACAATATAGGAATTGAGAACTAGTGGGATCTCTTCTTGGACTTATGCATTAGCAATCCAAAAAGAAGGTCGAAGATTCACTAAATGGTACCAAATCCAAGTCCTAGTCCTGATCTAAGTATAAATCGGTTTGGTTTTCGTCATTCACTTGAGCAATGTTTTAAGTTCGTCTAAACTCCACGTGAGATTGTATAGGATAGAAAATTAAGTTAATTAAATATTGACTAAACATGAATATTGACCAGTAAAATACAGTAACAGTATAGTAGCAGCAAAGCTTTCGTTCTGGTAGCTTTCATTTTTATTATACACACTGCTTAGAGTTTGTTTTTACGGACGGTGATCTAAAAAACATGCATTGGTGTTAGAGGTTAATATAAATAAATTTCGGACTCCAAAAGTCTCTTCCTGTTTTTTCTTCTCAGCTCAGGAGTTAGACTACGTTGCAGGGCGGACGCAGAATTTTTGCGAGAAAGGAACAGTAATCGGATTTAGATAGCTTATTGGGTTCAAATTTTTTACCGAGTTCAACTCCAATAACTAATCGGATACCAATAACAATACCAATACCTTAAATTAAATATCATTGTACTAATACCAGTAAATTGAGTACCGTTATACCAACTACCAATACCCTAAATTGAATATCAAGCATTAACTTATGCATCAATTTGTATGGATGAGAAATTAACTTGAGAGGCAGATAATACCAAGCTTGTACCATACAAAATAAAATAAGAGGAAAGATCGGATGACACCGTGCATTTTCAAAGTCCAAACAGTCGATCCAAGCCGTTCAACATGATGGATATATTAAAATGTGCTTGCAGATTAAATTTTACATTTTTTTTGAATTTTTTTACTATTTATTAAGATGGGTACAAAAATTCAATATTTTGAAAACAACGATGTAAAATACTTAAAATAGTAAAAAAATTAAAAAAAATGTAAAATTTAATATGCAAGCACATTTTTATATACCCATCATATTAAACGGTTTGATTTGACTATTTAGACTTTGAAAACTTAAAAAAAAGCACAGTGTCTCACTAAAAAAAATGTCATCCCATCCCTCATAAAATAAACTAGGCGAAGTTCATTGATTTCCTGATTCAAAAGACTAAAAGTATTGACTTGCAAAATTGACTTGGTATTTAATAACGACAAATACCAACGCTCTTAGATGACATCAGAGGCAGGAGCGGAGGCAGCGACTGGGTTAAATTTTTTTGGTCGGACTTGAGCAACAGCGAGAGTGAGAGAGAGAGATGACATCGCTGGGTTTCAATTTATTGTATATGTGGGCTTCGGATCAAAGTGAAAGATAATATTTGTTATTTGGGCTTCAGAATTGGACAGGTTTAGACCCGTTAAAATATATTTCTTTTACAGGGATTCAACAAATAGTTTTGGGCTGTCTCAGAGGAGGCAAAACAATTTTCAGAGAGAAGCAAACACAGTTTGAACATGTAATTTCTGTAAAATTTCCGCCCCTGCTACGATGTAGAAAAAATATAAAAGAGCAATTTTTGCAGCGAACTAGTATAATTACCGTTTTCATCATTTGATCGAGTGAGGTGTAGTGTTTCCCGTTGCCCCATTAATTAATTAATTAATTAATTAATATATTAAAATCAGGAGAAAAATGAAAGATAGTAACAAAATTTTCTGAATTTATGTTTTCATCATTTGAATGAGTGTTTTCATGCATCTGTATTGTTTGATAAATATATCCACACTAGCCTCAATGCTTAAAAAAATGAAGCTACCACCAATGAAATTGTTTTCTTTTTTCCAATGAATGTTAAATACAAGGTCAATTTGAGAATCAGCTTTTGATTAAGTGACAAAGACAACGTCTTCGTGAAATATTATAGATTCAAAATTCAAATGAAAAAATCCCTTGTGGATAATAAATAGTTAACTTTACCTCCAACTTTTACTTAAAAAAAATACAAAACCAATTTGGCAATTTGGCACAAATAATAAAACTTTTTAAGGACCAAACTAATTATATTCTGAATCCATATCTCGTAATCCAAATAAACGGAAATTCTAAATATACGGCCCGGCCCGGCCTAAAAAAATTTGCCTCTTTCCTAAGCAGCCTATTCTACTCGACGGACTCATCTTCTTTCACCTTTTAATTATCAGAATATACTTCACGCTAACCCTAAATTTCTCTTCCTAGTTCCTCTCGTCAATTCAGTCACATCCAGCTTCGAATAATCATCAAAAGATATTACGAATCAATCGACGCGACTCCGACGGTCTGGAAAGTCGGCTAATAATCGGATCCTGAGCTGCCGATAGATTTTCCCAACCATGGTAGCAAGTAGCAACAATGAATACTGCTTGCTCTGGTAGGTCTTAATTTTAAGTAAAGTATTTCAAAAACAATTATAATTAAGGGGGACTGAGCCTCCGCTGGCTGCTCTGTCTCTCCATCTCTGCCCCTGGTTATGAGATTTAGACTCTGATTGTAGTTGCCTTGTACTTATTTCTCTATTTTATTTTAAAGTTCATTTTTTGTTTCTAATTTCTTTTTTAACACGGTACATGCAGATCAGCTTAGTGCATCATTGAGGACTGGAAGCTGTCAATTTCAAAGAAAATAAACTTATTCTAAAAGCACCATGCCTCCCCTATGATTTACTCTTTTTGAGGTACCACAATATGACAATGATCTTTTCAATCCATGTGGTAACAGTCACCAAATAATTTATTGAAATCGACCAAAAGGAGCAATGCATAGGGGGGGCCTCGACAGATTTAAGAAAGCCCAATCCATCGAACCCTTCTCTGTCACCACCAACGCATATACCAAAAATACCCCTCCAAGTACCAAGCCCCCTCCTGCCCAAAGTTCGAATAAAGAAGCCGTCACCGCAGCCGCAGCAGCAGCCGCATCAGCACATGCCACACAAATTGGTGGGGGGCAGTCCACATGGCAACCACCTGACTGGGCTATCGAGCCTAGACCGGGTGTATATTACTTGGATGTGTTGAAAGATCAAGAGGTGATTGATAAAATAAATTTGGATAAAAAAAGACATATTTTTGGGAGGCAATTTCCGATGTGCGATTTTGTTTTGGACCATCAATCGGTCTCTAGACAGCATGCTGCTGTTGTTCCACATAAGAACGGATGGTATATTTCTACAACTTCAGTGACTTTTTATTAATCAAAATTGTAGGTTCCCTTAGTAGTTGTTGGTATGTATTGTACCAAATTTTTTTTATCTCTGTTGCTTATAAAGCAAGTATTATGTCACATGAAATGTATACTGTTATTGATGTTGACGGTTACACCAAAGTTTAGGCAACGTATTTTATTGCTAAATTGGATGAAAGCTTAAGATCAAGGAAATGGAATAGAATCAAAGATAGAAGTCCCGGTTCGTGGTAGGATTTTGGTTTGGGTGAGTACCATTTCTTTAGTTTTCTATCAGCTTGTAGTTCTTGTTGCACAAGCAAATAAAAGATTTATTATTCAAATTTAGCATTAATTGAGTCCGACAACTCATTGAGTATTAACAATGCAAAGTTGGATTGTGTTAAAACTTACAGTTCGCCATGTTTTAATTTACATCAAAGTTTGCTGCTTGTCTTTCTTTTCGGAAAACTTAGCCAGCGGCTGCTAAGTAAGACTCTCTTTCTCTCTGTAGCATCTTTGTGATAGATCTTGGTTCGGTGCATGGCACATTTGTGGCAAATGAGAGGCTAACGAAAGACAGCCCAGTCGAGCTGGAGGTTGGCCAGTCGCTCCGTTTTGCGGCCTCTACGAGGACTTATGTTTTGCGAAAGAACAATGCTGCTCTTTTCCCAGCAACTCCTGCCCCATCAGATCTTAACCTGCCCTCCCCACCTGACCCTGATGACCTTGACTCAGTTGTCGCATACAACACCATCCTCAACCGGTATATTCTCATGCTCTTATCCAATACAAGATCAGCATTAGCTGGGATTCAGTTGCATATAATGATCCATATCTGCTGTGATTCATGCCTTGAAATTAGATCCATCTGATCTAAAATGGACGGATCGGATCCAAACACTAATATTTATATGGGTTTTTAATCTGAGCCATCCATTGAAACTCATGCCAAACCATTGTATCAAAATCAGACGGCCCAGAACTCCCTAGTATTCCACCTATTCGTGGGATGAATAACAGCAGGACATATTTTAATTGCATAGTGCAATAGCTTTTGGGAATTGATAGGCCTGGCCTACTTTCTTCCAACTTCTCAGTCTAGTATCTCAACTAAACATGCATGAAGTAAACCTATGATGCCAGGATATAACTGAATGACTTTTGTTGCTTTACCGTGTTGGCCAATTTTCCAGCATTTGGTTTTTGGTTCGTTTTCTTCCTTTGGATTGCTGGTGCTTTGTAGCATAATTGAGGGTCATTGGCTTATAGAAGTTTTGGTTGGGCTAAATTCAGGTGTAGTTGATATTTAGATTTAATTACAGTTATGGCATTCCTCGGCCCGACCAGCCATCAAGCTCAGGGGAACTGAATGAAAGGCCTGCAAAGAGAAGCAAGAAAGCACGGGTCTCATTTCGAGACCAAGCTGGTGGTGAATTAATCCAAGTGGTTGGTATTTCTGATGGGGCTGATGTGGGACCTACCCCTGGTCCATTAGGAGTGAAGGAAGGTAGTCTAGTTGGAAAGTACGAATCTCTTGTACAAGTCACTGTCATACCAAAAGGGAAAGAGCAGCAAGGAGGTGGTGCTTCTCTCTCACCGAGAGGAGGTGTCACGGAGAAGTTGAAAAGAGTGATGGATAAGGTAAAAAATGGCCCGAAAAGTGGAGAGGGAATTTATGATGGGATTTATGGTGAGACCGTGAAGGATCAAGTGGGGGGGTCATCTTGGGCATATAAATTGGACCACCAAGATGAGAAATTAGAAAAAAATGCGGGACATGTGAGTGTAGATGATGACGCTGATGATTTGTTCGGTGATTAGGTGATTAGTTAGAACGAGAGAATGGAGAGGATAACATGCTTTGAGTTTGAATTGGGGGTTATGTTCCAGGGTTGCATTAAAACAGAAGTGTTGGGTTCTTTCGACATGATTGTAAGATTGAACTGTTGTGCTCTGTTGTGATCTGAGAAATTTTGTAACTACTATTATTTGGAATGCGTCCTTGTGGGATTAGCACGCAATGATGCGTATAAAGACGAATTCCAACATATATGCCGACTTTTACTGCTCTTGGACCTTTCTTTCCCTTTTCCAAGTTAATTTTTGGTGGAGCCCCCAAAGTACAGTGTAGGCCGACCTGACTTGCAAAAATTACACTATCACAGTGTAGGCCATTTGTATTGCGAAGTTTCACGTGAAGTTGCGTGTTCAAGCCCTCCAAATAAAGATCCTTAAATTATCAATGATAAGAATTCAAACTTGAACCTTGGACTTGTTTAAACATAAAACTCATAGGGACGCAAACATAATTTAACAAAGACTTGCTCAAACTGTCATACATATCTGCAGAGCTAACAGATGTAACCTTATTTTGTGGCTATTCTAATGGGCTACATGTACTCCCTGTATTCTTAGTTGTAGATGGGGAATAAATCATTTCAGTTGTTACCCAAGTTGCCTCCATAATAACTACCACAGAAAATATAGTTTTAACATCTTACCTAAATTTAGAATTGTTCAACTGTCTCTATTTCCCTCCAACTCATCATGGTATCCTTCCCAAATAATTTGTGCTGTCATAATGTAAAAACCTAAAACTCTCTATCTCTCTCTTCCCTACTCCTTTCTACCATTCTCTCTCCTTCCTCCTCCCCTCCCCTATTTCTCTCATGGCATACAATACAGGAAACCCCGTGCCACCTCCACCGCGGTACGTGATGCTTGCAGAGCAGGGTGGCAGCGAGTCGATGAATCTACGCCCTCCTCCTGCCAGTAGAAACCTCCCCCGCTACCACACCGAGAAGTCAAAGGGCAATGGCTGCTGCAAATGCTTCTGCTGGTGCTTCTGCTTCCTCTTCCTTTTAATCCTTGCCATTGCTGCTGCTCTTGCCTACCTTTTCTATATCTACAAACCACAAATACCATCTTATTCTGTTACAAATTTCTCGGTGGGCTCTTTTGAGTTCCGCCCATCTGAATTTACCATGCATACAAAGCTCTTTGTGTCAGTGCGTGCCGAGAACCCTAACGAGATGATTGGCATCAAATACGGGGAGGCATCAAGTGTTGTGGTATCGTACCGCAATAGCACTTTGTCGTCCGGGAAGCTACCAAATTTCTATCAGGGACATAAGAATGTGACGGTGATGCAGGTCACATTGGAGGGGGTACACCCATATGGATCGGGTCTACAGAAAGCCATCGAGGAGAGCTCAGATTCGGGTAGCGTACCACTTGATGTGTATGTACGCGTTCCTTTCTCGCTTAGGCTGGATACGCTTGATTTGCGTGAGGTGACTGTCAATGTGCATTGCGCACTTGTGGTAGATAGTATCTCTCCTAAGAAAAAGCCAAATATCAAGTCAGCAACTTATGATGTGAATGTCGAATTCTAGTGCAAGCTGTCATTGCATAAAGAAGAGACATAGGATGGGAGAGGAATTGAGGGGGTAGAGAAGAAATTAGATTCTTTCAAAGCAATATGTGATGGATCAGAAATAGAGAAGGGAAATGGTGTTCTTCCTTGAATAGGATGGAGAATAGAGATTATTTCACGCAAGTTTAGAGCCTTTTGAGATCTGTTTTGTCGAACACTTGAATCGTAGGATAGGACTTGCTTCTGAAGTAATTAAGTACACAAAAACAATAACATCTTGTTTATCTGTAAAAACTAAATTATTTGTAACCTGCACATTTTATGTCCTCTGCACTTTTCTTAAATATATAATATAATGTAGTTTCTCTTCTATAGACCAAAATGTTTTGGGCCTAGAATTTATCTTTTAATGAACTTGCTTAATTAAACATGTTCTGTGCAAATTCAAGCTGTTGCTTAAACTTCTAATAGCACGTTCTTAAAGCCGATTTCATCGTGAAGTAGTCAGTGCAGTGGAACTGTGGATGTAAGTTAGATGGCCTGATTCCTCTGTATCTTTAGTTCATTGATATCATAATTAGAACAACAACTGATCATATATGTTCACAACATAAATGATGTTTAACTCACGATTAATTCAAGAGCAGACCTGATATTTCATGAAATTTGGTGCCGGCTTAATGCATCGTGGTGAATCAGATTGCATTACAAGGGTTCAGGCGAATCAGGTGGTACTGTGACTTGGATTTGTTTCTGCTGGTATTCAATCCAACACTGAGAAGAGGACGCCGCCTTCTTTGGTGTTGTTCATGTTTGGTTTGCTTGATCTACAATGGACAATCACATCTACATGAAACTGAAGCCAACAATTGTCATCAGTGGTGTGATCTGATCTGTTCTGTCTTTTTAATATAAGATGGATCAGAAGAAGAGACCTTTTTATGATGTGAATAATAACAGATATGGAATTATGGATCCACTCTGAGTCAATGGCTGGTTTGTACTTTTGAATTTGTTTATTTCTGAGTTGGGTTTTGGGCTAATAATTTTAGAAACCATGTCTAATTTACTTACTATATGTAGGTGCATTTAGGCCCATTAGGCCCTATAATAAAATGCTGTAATGTTTGGTTCATCTTCTGCTTAAGCTAAACTGTCAACATAAGATGAATCTAATTAGAATTTGAGCTATTATGTGCTTTTAGAAGTATAGTAAAGGGAGGGGAGGGGCGAGAGAGAGCGAATTTTTTTTACCTCTTCTACATCTCCATTTGAAATTACAAAAATCGAACAGTTTGTATACAAACTTTCCCCTTCCCCTCTTAGTTCTTTTGTTTTCTTCATGAAAGATTTTTTTTTTTAAATTTGATATTTCTCTAATTAGATATGTATATTATACTGAAGCTTTTCTTTACCCTTGATGGCACATTAATAAAATTAGTACCAATTTAAGCTCACCAAAAAAAAGTTTGTGAATTGAACTTCAAAAGTTATTTAGCTTTAAATGATTAATTTCAATAATTAATTTTATTCTATTTAACAAGTTTAAGCACTTACATTCCTTGTTTTTTATTTGTGGGCATTTTTTTGGTAAAAAAATATTAAAAAAATAAGTACACCAAAAGAGTACCTTTTTTCACTTCTTAATATCAAAACAAAATAAATTAAAAAAAATAATAGGTTTGGAGTGTAAACTCTGCTCTCATCAAGCATATTATGACCAATCATTCGTCAAATAGATTGATTATTTTTTTGAAATTAAACTCGCTAAACCTCTGAGTGCGAGCTTGCTTTACCTGTAAAAATCTTTTCTTAAGATGATTATGAAATTATTTCAAATTCCTGATCAGGAGCCTTTTGACATTGTGTGCAAACAATTTGGCTTATTGTTGCAATTTCAAAAAGAAACTACATAATCTGTCTAAACTTCACCAAATAGCGCACTTTGATATAAATTCAAGGTACATATCAATTGCAGATATCTGTAACCGTTGACAAATGATAAAACACAGTACAAGCAGCATTCAATTGGATTGGCAAAGAAGGGGGAAAAATCAAGGGGACAGAATCAAGCAAGAGAGATCCATCTGGCATCCCGTGTCTCCACATAGTGACACGATGTACGGCCCACTGTGTGGCACGTGTCTCACTCTGAGCTCACATAAGGAAGCATGAAAGCTTGTGTAGGAATATATACTGGATTCTGGGAGAATCCCACACAGAGGAGCAAAAATTATAAGCTCCTGTAGGTCAGGTCTAAGATCTAATAGTTAGATAATCTAGTGTACATTTGATTTTTGTTTTCAAGTATTTTTAAATTTAAGTTATAAAATAAAAAGAAGGTGTGTTTTTTTATTATTAAATAATATGTGTATCAATTTTATTTATAATTAAGGGAGAACTTCATGTATAGTTTTCAATAGAAATATTCGAGGAGGAACTTCGAAATTACCTATTTCTCCTTCTAAAATTTGTTATATCATATTTTCCCTGAATCAAAAGCTTACAAATCTATGCAAGTTATTATATTTTCTATTAAAACTCATTTTGAATTTATAAAGTTCTCATTTTTATTACTTATTAAATAATTAAAAATATATAACTTATGTAAGAGAAATATTAATTTTAATTTTCTAATTGACCCATTTGTAAGGACAGATGAATCATTTATCTACTTATGACGTATACATGGTGTTATTTAGGCATACTCTTGTATATGTATCACAAGGAGGGAAATGAACCATTTTCCTCACAAACCGACCACTTAAAAGATTGAGTATTTCTCTTACACATGCTACATATTTTTATTTTTATTTTTTTATTAAAGGATAAAAATAAGAACAATATAAATTTAAAAATCGGTTAAATTTGTGAGTTTTTGACATTTAAAAGTATAAATATGATATTATGAATTTTAGAAGGAAAAGATACATAACTTCGAGATTTTTGATATTTTTTTAAGGGCAAAATACATATTTTTGAAGGCAAGAAAATTTGAGGTACATTGAATTACCTTTCTTTTTTTCATCTTTCTTATGTTATCTGTATCTATGTTTATACATAAATTCATGTTGTCCATGTAATATTTTAAACCTATAGCGTCTCTACAAATCTTTTACCCACTATTTCTCTGTTCTTTCCTTTTTGTTTGGTGTATGCCAACGCCTTTAAGTACTCAATCATAGAGCCCAACATGAAGCAAGGTTGTGGGAGGTGGGGTTTGGTATGCTTAGGAGATGGTAGATACCCTTTTGGCCTTTCAATGCTTTTATGATTGCCAACTTTGATCATACCATTTATCACATAAATGATTTTATCATGATATATTTCAACAGTGTTTGTCCCATATGAAAGCAAATGATACGGAGCAAGTTTTCGAGAATTTTACGGGCCTGGTAAACAAAAAATAAAATAAAAAGTAGGTTGGAAGAAATCCATGAAATGAAATTCGTATTTTGAAAACTTTCTGTTTTGGCTGCAAAAAAAAAAACTTGCTGTTTTGAAAACATTGGAAAAATACATGAATTTTTGACATATCCACTATTAGTGAAGAAACTTACTGAGTAATTGATTCTTGGTTGAGTTCCTACTTCAATAAAAATAAAAATAAATTCTTGGTCGAGTCCAATCAGGTAGGTTCAGTGCATTTCAGCCTAAATCCACAAGAGATTTGCATTGGATAGCATAACTAATTGCATCGCACAGCATGAGCATGCCTTAGCTTGGTATGAGAGAAATATTAAACTGTATTGTTGGCATTTGCACAACAAATTCACATTTGAACTCAAACCAGTGAACCTAATTGAAAATAAAGAGACTCAAATAAGTGAACATAGCTCAAAATCAGTATTTGATACAGTAACAAAAAAAATATCTTCTATATGAGAGGTTGCAAGTTCGAAACTCAAATAAATATTCTCTATAAATGAACGTAGACATCACATATTAATTGCAATGGTGAGCTGTTTATAACCGACTGGTTAGTGATTAGGACCAAAATTTGTTTTTGTTAACAAAATTAAAAACATTCTAGAAGCGAAATAATTTGACCTTGACTCTTTTGCTGTTCTGCAAGCCAAGTTTCTGTCTTACGTTAGTGCTGATCAAAGAGATCGGTTCATGTCAAAAATAGATCTTCTCCAATCTCTTTCTATAAGAAGTTTAGTTGGGTTCAAATTCTATCAATTATAAAAAAGTTACAAAACCTAGGAGGCTAGGAGAGTACGAAAGGTTCTTTCCTTTAATTGCAATTAAGAACAAAAGCCACTGGAGCCTCCTTTCTTCATGTTTGGTTCTTAATTTTTTTTTTTTTTACCCTTTTAAACAAAATATTTCCTTCATTTAGGTTTTCTCGTTTATACTTGCCAAGTGCCAAATTGTCTGCATTTTTTTTTCTTTACAAAAGACAGAAAGTACTTGAATCATAGGCAATCTCATATACACAATTTTTATGTACAGAACAAGTTGATGGCAATAATTATTTGAAAGAAAATGCAGCGTGATGCCTCCACTCTGTTTGCAACTTTCACTGAGAAACACAGCCTATAAAAATTTAAATTTTGAAAAACATGCCTCTCCTCTTCATGTTTTCTAGTAATGAAAACGCCTCCACAATATTATAATTGAGCCATCCAATTTCAAATAAATATCATTTGTTTTCCTGTATTAATTCCATGCATTTTTGTATTAATGTCAAAAATTCTATATTCCCTCCATTGATTCTGTAGATTAATTTCTAAATATATATTTTGCAACAAAAAAATTATATAATAGTCTGACTCCTCCAGAAATAATATTCCATAGGTTTTGAAGCAGGTAACACTCTCAACATAGTAGTCTGACTCCTCCAGAAATAATATAAATCTGTTGAGTTTTATGAGACAAATGAATTCTGAGGAGATTATTGTTATTGAATGTTTATAGAATGAATTATTTTGTTTACAGTGTTCCTATGCTCTATTTATAGAAAAATCTCTAACGGCTCTTTTATTGTACCGTTGATACTGTACAGTGTACCATTGGTACTGTTCTTAGTCTATTTTATAAATCTAATCTAATTGATCAATGATGGACGGCTGAGATCAATTCTTCAATATTCATTCTTTATTTTCAACACTCCCCCTCAAGCTAGGAATGTATATGTCATACAATCCTAGCTTGCTAGTGATAGCCTCAAAATGCATCAGATCCAAACCTTTGGTAAAAACATCCGCTAATTGCTCTTTCCTTCGTACAAACGGTGTCTCTATTTTCTTAGCTTGGACTTTCTCTAATAAAGTGGCAATCCACTTCTATGTGTTTCGTTCTCTCATGAAACACTGGATTCGATGCGATATGTCGAGCAGAATTATTATCGCAATACATCTTCATAGGTTGATCAATTTTGATGCTCATGTCTCTAAGTAGTTGTTTGATCCATATTAGTTCACTTGCGGTGGATGCCATAGCTCGATATTCCGCCTCCGCACTTGATCGAGCCACGACATTTTGTTTCTTGCTTTTCCATGTGACTAGATTCCCGCCTACAAATGTGCAAAAACCGGTTGTCGATTTTCTATCGAAGCTTCCGGCCCAATCTGCATCGGAATAGCCACATGTATCATTAGATTTATTATTTCTCATTAAAATTCCCTTCCCGGGTGTCCCTTTTAAATATCTTAAAATTCTATTTATAGTCTCTAATGTGGTGTTCTCGGTGAGTGCATGAATTTACTAATTTGGCTTACGGAAAAAGAAATATCTGGGCGTGTAACCATGAGATAAATTAATTTTTCTACAAGCCTTTGAAATTGATTTATGTCTTCTAATGGTTCACCATCCTCGCTATTTAATTTGCATTTATTATCTATTGGGGTAGAGGCCGGCTTACATCCTATTTTACCGGTTTCTTTTAGCAAGTCTAAAGTATATTTTCGTTGTGAGATAAAGAGACCCTTATTTGAAAAAGCTACTTCTATTCCTAAAAAATATTTTAAGTATCATAGATATTTAATGTCAAATTTGTCTTTTAATTGGGATTTAATTTTCCTAATCTCCTCTAAATTATTTCCGGTGATTATTAAGTCATCAACATATACTAATACAAGGGTTATATTTTTTCCTTCACTTTTGGTAATTAAGGAGTGGTCGGCACTACTAATTTTAAATTATATGAATTTAAATATGAGCTAAGTTTGTCATATCATGCCCGAGGAGATTGCTTCAATCCATAGATTGACTTATTTAACCTACAAACTATATTAGAAATATTTTCCATTTTATGACCCGGTGGTAGTGTCATATACACCTCATCTTCAAGTGTTCATTGGTATAAGTTCCAACCATTGTTTACCGCAATAGAAAATAAAATTCTAACGGTATTCATTTTTGCCACCGGTGCAAGGGTTTCATTATAATATATATCATAGGTTTGGGTATATCCTTTGGCCACTAATCTTGCTTTATACCGTTCAATGGAACCATCACTCTTGAACTTAGGTTTTGTATACCCATTTACATCCAACGGGTTTTTATTTTTTGGTAATGGAACAATTACCCAAGTTTTATTTTTTTCAAGAGTTTTTAATTCTTCTTTCATAGCCTTGCACCATACCGGGTTTGTTATTGCCTCTTGATAATTATTTAGCTCAATTTCTTTTTCAATAGAGATAAGAAATGCATGATAATCGGATGAAATATTTTCATATGATACAAAGTCTTGTATAGGATATTAATTGTACCATATAAGTTATAAAATCTCTAAGTTTGGTAGATGGTTGGCGCACTCTTATGGACCTTCGTATCATGGTATTTTCTTCTTCATTATTATCATCACTATTATTATCATTGTCATTGTCATTATCATCATCATCATCATCATTATTATTATTATTATTATTATTATTATTATTATTATTATTATTATTATTATTATTTATTTCTTCTTCATAATTATTCGGCTCAATTTCACAATCCATATTTGGTATGAAATCTAGATCATATAAATGAGACATTCTCGGCCTTACTTGGTTATTCTCATGTGTATCTTTGGTAATTCCACTCTTTTGAAAATATGGTTCATCTTCACAAAATATTACATCTCTAGATATAAATATTTTTTTATTAATTGGATCATAACATTTGTACCCCTTTTTAGAGGATGAATATCCCAAGAAAATAGCTTTTGTTGACATATAATCAAATTTGTCTTTTCTTTTAATATGAACAAAACATATACAACCAAAAACTCTTAAATAATCGAGATTCTTTTTTTGTTGATAAAGAATTTCGGTTGGACTTTTATTTTTTAAAGTAACACTAGGTAGCCTATTAATTAGATGAGTAGCACAAAGGATGACATCCGACCAATATATTTTTGGAACATTATTTTGAAATAATAATGCACGTGTCATTTCTAATAAATGTCTATTTTTTCTTTCCGACACTCCATTTTGTTCAGGAGTGTTTATGCATGTTGTTCAGTGTATAATTCATTTTTCTTTAAAAAGAGTTGTAAAATTCTTATTTACAAATTCAGTTCCATTATCCGATCTAAAAATTTTAAGTTTAGCATTGAATTGAGTTTCTATGAGACATAGAAATTCTTGAAAACAATTAGATACTTCATCTTTTGATTAAGTAAATACAACCATATAGCTTTAGAAAAATCATCAATGAATATAACAAAATATCTAAATCCATTATAAGAATTAATTGGGGTCGGACCCCATACATCTGAATGGACTAAATCAAACGAAGCTTCACTTCTACTATTTGAAGGTGAGAAGGGAAGTCTCGTTTGTTTTGCCATTTTACAAACATCACAATTAGTACAATTGTTTTTTGGAAAATCTAAGATGCAATTTAAAATCTTGTCGGAGGGATGCCCAAATCTTTTGTGCCATCTATCATAATTAATTGAGCTTTCCGAAGCACAAAAATTTAATTCTTGTAAATTCAAAAGATAGTGTCCATTTTCGAGAAAACCTTCACCAATCTTCTCCCCGGTTACCCGGTCCTGAAATACAATATGTTTAAAGAGAAGATTGCTTCACAATTAAATTCTTGTGTTAATTTTCTAACCGAAAGTAGGTTAATAGGAAAATATTTCAAAAATAAAACATTACTAATTTTTTATATTGCACAAAACAATTTCACCTACACAATTTATTTTTTCTTTCATACAATTGGCAACTACCACATAATGGTCATTTTTTTGGCAATTTTAGGTTGGTAAGAAATTTTTCATTTCCAAATATGTGATCAGTTGCACCACTATCAATAACTATTTGGTCAATCAAATTAAAATTCTTAGAGTGAGATACAATACCACATGAGCTTTGAACTTGTTTTTTATTAGAAATCAGCACAGAGAGCTGCTGGAGAAGCTGCTGCATTTGATCGGCCAACCCACTTGACCCATTTCCGCTTGACCCGTTAGAGCCTGACCCGCCAGAGAAAAAAACCACACCCGAATCGTTTGAACCCGGTTCAGTTGGACCGGGTAGGATATTATTTTTGGATCCGGTTTGAGTGGAGAACCCCCCACGCGAGTTTGGCTCTCTGTCTTTCTCTTTTCTTTTCTCTTCGTTCCAATCGCCCCCTCCTCTCTTTGGTTCCGCCTCCTTCCACCACTTCGGCTTGAGGTGCGGGTGGAGAAAGAAACACCTCTCAGCCTTATGGCCGTTCTTTTTGCAATGAGAGCATTTCTCACCCTTGTGATTTGGCCGATTTGAATGAGATTGAAAACTAGGGTTTTGGAAATTTCGGACGGCATGGTCGTGGGGCTCGTGTCCTTCGCCATGGCTGGCTTGTGGACCCCCCATGGCCTCCCGTAAGGAGTCTTCTCGTTGAATTTGGTTGACTACCTCAGAGAAGGAGGGAAGGTCGGGTGCTCGGATAATTTGTGACCGAATGACCTCATAGCTTGCATCAAGGCCCGCAAGGTACGAGAAAATTCGAGTTCATCATATTTCTTCTTTAAAGAGGCAAGATATTCTAAATGGGTTTTGGTTCCCTTTTTTCTTGCTGAATTTCGAGTTGGAGACGATAAACATGGGAATGATTTTTTTGTTGCCCATAAAAGGATTGAATTTCGTCCCATAGCTCTTTTGATGTGTTGCAGTTTTGGAGAAATAGATCAAGAACTTGTTGCTCCATTGACCCATATAAAAGAGACATTACATTGTGATCTTCTTTTTGCCATTTTCGGATTTTGGATTTTTTCAGCCTCACTTATTCTCTCTGGCTTGCTTGGTACTGGTTTTTTGTTATCTCCCGTGATGAAATCGATTTTGTCTCTACCACTAAGGGTAATTGAGACTGATTTGGCCCATGAATGTAATTTGCACCATTTAGCAATTGTGGAGAGAGTTTTGATGGGTTGGTAGCCTCGTGAGATTGCTGCCCCCATTGATCCATTTTTGCACTGCTTATGGGTTTGATTGAGAATTTATCGGAAGCTTTATCGGGTTATTGGATATTTTGTTGAGTTATCAGAATCGAGCTTGAAGCTCTGATACCATGTTGAGTTTTATGAGACAAATGAATTCTGAGGAGATTATTGTTATTATTTATAGAATGAATTATTTTGTTTACAGTGTTCCTATGCTCTATTTATAGAAAAATCTCTAACGGCTCTTTTATTGTACCGTTGATACTGTACAGTGTAGCATTGGTACTATTCTTAGTCTATTTTATAAATCTAATCTAAATCAATGATGGATGGCTGAGATCAATTCTTCAATATTCATTCTTTATTTTCAACAAAATCAGAGACAATTACTATAGTAACACCTGAACTGAAACTGACGACACCGCGTATCAGACAGCAATAAATTTCGGTGTTTTTTTTTTATTCTGTCAGAACAACAACACGACAGATATGGCCCGTTATTTTGTCCGTTTGTACCAATTCCTCTTTTATTAATTGCTTTGTCTTTCAAAAAACTTTCAATGAGATATGAATCAAGGTACGTAGAAGAAGGTGAAGTTTAAGATTGACTGAAACAGAGACAAGATACAGAGAGATCATTCTCTCTCTAGCTTATAGGCCCTCAACAAAGCCTATACAAAATGGTCAAATATTCTGTTGCTGAGATGAGAAATTATCTTTCTTGACATAGAGTTTAACAATGAAATATGGCTGAAACTCATGAGTTCGAAATTCTTTGTTGTAATAACAGTGGTATTAAATAGTTTTGTGACTTGACTTTTAATCTTTATTAGAAGAAAAATCTGGATGAAACATAAAATACATAATTTGTAGAAGCTGAAATTTAAATTTAAATCTTCTCAACTATGAAGTGGAATTCGAACCACTGAACAAATACACATTTAAGCTGGATTATATAAGAAATTTCAAGACAATAAAACTAAATTAAATTCAAATATATATAATTAAAAAAATTAAAAATCATAAATTTGATTAAGTATTCTTAACTTACATTAAGATGAAATGACATTACTTGCAACATAGACAAGGTCATATATAATCCAGTCCCAAATTAATTGATGCCTTCTTTTTTTTTCCTTTTGTCCTGTTGCATTTTTTTTTATGTCATCTTCATGACTAGAAGATGCTAGTACTATATTGATATCTTGACCGTGGCAACGATTAGAATAGATACTAGATCTTCTTGTTGGTTGCGTTGCCGTTTTAGCTGCCATCAATTTCTATACTAATTTACCAATCCGTTACCGGCTACCCCTCCCAATTAGAATCTCTTGATTGCTTATATCCCCTTCTAGTCCTTTACCTCACCTTCTTTTATTGTATACATGAATGGTTGTAGAAAGAACTGAATCTCTACAAATTAAAGCTCTCTCTCTCCTCCCCTTGTGATTAAGGTGGTTGAGCTTGTAAGCTAAGAGAATATATACCTCTCTCTCTCTCACCTTTTCCTTCAGTTGGGCAAAGATACATAGAGAGAGAAAAAGGGACACACATCTATATATCCCAAGCACATGCTGAGATCCTCAATCCAAGTATAGGAGAAGGGTTACGGAGTACATGTATTTAACGAGGTAAACATCCCCCCGCCCACCTCTCTCTCTCTCTCTCTCAGACACACACACACACTGGAACACTCACCATACACTTGAGCTTGCATAAGCACGAGCACAGTTCGTCATTATTTCGAGGTAGATTTTTTATACCTAAATTTCTTGATTTTTTTTATATATAGAACAAGTGAAAATTAATTTCCATTCATAAGCTGATCAATCCTTTTCCCCTGTTATCTTTAACATGTAAGATTCTACAAGTACATTATTCGATCAGAAATCATTATGAATTTCTAAGTATAGGGAATTTCCAATGCATGAAAGGTTCTTAATTTCTTTTTAAGATTTATTTTTCTGAAGAACTTCCCATTGCAAATTATATCGTTTCGCCCTTATTATTAGTACTACCTATCATGAAAGCATGATTCTTTTTTTCAGTATATAACTATATATACTCAAGCAATTCTGTTGTATACTCTTCAATTCTGCTATTTCCTCTGTTGCCTCCATAAAATGCAGTATGACCATAGCAGCAATAACAATAACGATAGCAATATGTCATTGATAACTAACCACTGCATATTTTTTTTAAATTAAAATCCGGTAGAAGAAAAGGTCCAAGTAAGCCACAAAAGAATTGCCAGGTAGACAATTCTTTGAAAAAAAAAAAGGAAAGGAAAGGAAAAGGAAGTAAAAAGAAAACACAATAACAGAAACAATGATGACAACAACCATGATAACAATATTAATCAATTTATATATATTATCATAATGAGAATAACTAGCTCCCTCTCTATATCTATTTTGTCACAATCCATGTACTATTTGCATGTGATATGCGTTCTCTTTTCAATTACTCAGCACCCTTGTAATTTATATTATTCTAACAAATACCCCGCTTTTGCTCCTGCAGATCAAAAGCCAGATTGATTGATTGCTTGACAAATTAGAGAAAATTAGAGAAAGAAATATCTATGATGGCTACTACTAGTTGGAGATGATAGCTTGAACGTCAGGTCAGTATATTACTGTTCTATCTTAAACATGCACAGTTTTTTAGTGCCGCCTTTTATAACCCACAAGCCACAAGGCCCCAACTGATATTTATTTCTCCAGACCGTACATTCTTGTGAGAAACATTTCTATGCTTGATCTATATATAGTGACTTATACTATGGTGTAGGTGTAGGTGTAGGTGTCAGCAGGAACTGAACTCGAAAATTTAAATTAGAAGTTAAAAGCTTAACTACTAAACTACAAACACATATATAACTACTAAACTCGAAAATTTATTGTTTGTGCTATAAATTAGAAGTTAAAATTTAACTACTAAACTCGAAAATATATTGTTTGTGCTATAAAAACAACAAATTATTTTTGAATTATATCGTATAATGTCCCAACATGAATTAATGTGTAGGTTAGACTGAATTAATCCTGAATTACAAAACTGTTACTATGCTCCCAAATCTCTGCCAAGCAACATTTCTTGTGACTTTTTTACACTTGAAGAGTTCGTCGATCTAACTTTGAAAAGGGTCATTTTTGCAAAATTTTCGGAGAACTCCAAATTACATGCCATCTAAGCAAATCGTTAAATCAAATTGATATTTCATACGTTGAGCTTCAAGACTTTAAAAATAATTTAAGTCATCAAGCATTTTTATGGCAAAATATATATTTAACTTTTAACTAATTAATAAATGTTCATCAATTAATTAATGAGTGAGATTCTAATTCAACGTATGAATTAATATTTTATTGTTATCAATTAAATTTGTATCAATTTTTTAAGTTACATTCTATTTATTAACATTTGTCTTAATTTAATTTTTTTTCCTTCAAGACGTATTTTTATTTTAGGAACAAAGTCTGAAAATATATAGCTCTTAGCATGTCCTCTTAAGTCTGATTTTCAACTATAGCCTACTACACACAATCGAGTTCTTATGACTCCATTTAAATATTTTTCTGAATAAAACATCATCAAGTGATGCTATTAATACGGCCATCACAACCATCTAGCCGAAAATAATCTTGACGGGCATGAATAAATATATATCAAGTTGGAAATGTGACTTCAATAACATGAAAAACGAGGGTAGAGATGCAAATTTACACTTTAAAGTCGGAACTTGGTGCGTGATGGTCTTTCCCTTGACAAATATTGCTGGAGGTCCCATATGTCCTCCAATATTGTCTTTTTATTTCGCATCCTTTGGTGATCTTTTAGTAGTGCAATGGAGAATAAGAGAGGGAAGAGGATGTGTGTGTGGGTGGGGTGGGTGGGTGGAATTCATATCACCTGAGGTAGCATAAATTTTGAGTTTGGATAGGACCATCTGATCTTCTTTGGCACAAATATTAAAGGAGTCTTGTGCGTTACACCTGTGACCGGATTGGCCAGACCGCTAATCGGACGTCCATATATAAACTCAAAATTTGGGTTACTTTAGGGGATTCAGGCCCGTGTGTGTGTGTGTGTGTGTGTGGGGGGGGGGGGGGGGGGGGGGTCCTTTAACCCACCAAAACCTCATTTAAAGTTAACCTGATTATGGATCTCGGAATATGCCAAAGACAAATCTACTTGAAGAATTACAAATTTTCCCATATACATTTTGCTTTGCAAAATTATCGTAATTTTCATGATGAAATATACGGTGACTTAAAAAAAACAAGTAAAAAAAATCAAAATATTTAGCTGAATTACAGCTAGGTTATTTTTTTTGTCCTTTGATTAATTCGGTTTAAAGGTTGCAACCATCTCAATTTAACGAGCACAACCGGTTTTTTTTTTTTAACACTCATTTGATATACATGAGGTTAAATGTTAATATTTTCATAGAAACATCATTCTCCCAATATCTTTTATTTTCCTCTTGTCAATTGAAATATCAAAATTACAAAATTTACGACATTGCACACATAATTGAATATAAAAGGGACTAATTATACCAAACCCGACCTGATGGTGACTCTCCAAAGTCCAATCTTAGCTAAAACCAACACAATTCAGGGGATCTTCAATTTATTCTTACAAATCCTTATTTTTGTATTTTTGCTTCCTTAAAAAGTGGCCATAATTTGTGTAATTAGTCCGGATTGCCTTTGTCACAAATGTGGCCAACATGCTTTATTGCCAACATAGATCATGTTTGTTTGTGCATATTCTCTTCTATTTTTTTGCACAATTGGAAAGCTATGCAATTCTAAATTCGTTTAAAGGAATCAATTTATAAAAATGAATCTAAACTGTTGATCATGTTCTATACCACAGAAACTATTTGCTTATAAGAAATTAT
This sequence comes from Carex parvula, assembly GCA_025461045.1. Lineage (NCBI taxonomy): Eukaryota > Viridiplantae > Streptophyta > Magnoliopsida > Poales > Cyperaceae > Carex > Carex parvula. The sequence continues at coordinate 315,346 of JAJGRW010000309.1, read as the reverse complement.
AATATTCGAGTTATTTGATACAAGATCAAAAAGAAAAAAAAAACACATTACAGTGGTAACCAAATCTTTTTCTACTTATCAAACTCTAAATTTTATAATTTTTGACAGATACATATTGCTAGTGACGAAAAACAAATTTAACAATTTATTTTTATTATTTGAAATTTAAGAAATTAAATTATCAGTGCAATAAATAATATCTTGAGTTATTGTGATGTGCCATAAAACAAGTTAAAAAAAAAATTGAATTGGTACCGGAAATGGATCAAACTCAATATGTGAAATTGTTGGATGAATTATTCTTGGGTCATATAATCACAATCAGATCTCACCCAAAAAATGGGACCTATCAGGGCAAAGTCTCCATTAACCCAAGTGGAGGTCATGTCAGACCAATATGAACATAAACAGGAAAAAAAAATATGTTTTTTTACATATAACCTAATAAATTAGTGACATTTCCTAATTAGTTTATGCCTCGTCATCATTTATCTTTCAAGTTTTGACATTCTCATTGTATTATTGATGTTTTTGAATGTCAATTTCAACTTCTATTTTGGCTGTAAAAAAAATTATGACAACACTAACATACATTTTTTTCTTCTAAAAATTATATATAACGCATAATCGACATAAATATCTATCCACAAGTTATGCTATTCTTATTATTCATTATAGAATAGAGTTTTCACCCACTCAAATCCAAAGTGACTTAGATTTATCTTAAACCTATTATTAATTAGATGGAAGTGCTAGTTGTACTCTCTTTTTCTAAGTAAAAGTTAGAGATTCAGTCACAACTATTTAATATTTACAAAATAAATTCATCGAATTTTAAACCTGTAACATCTCATTCAGAAAATTCTAACTGCATCCTTATGAGTTGTATTTCTATTTTTTTATTCTAACTATTTTACTATATATAATAAAATAATAATTTGTCTACTTTTAGAATAAAAATATTGTGCCTAGCACCCCTACAGTCACCACCACCACTCTTCGCACATGCCCGCACGCGCACCTTACGCCACCGCATCCATACTCTACTCACGTTTAGTAATTTGTACATAGGTATTATACTTGAACTACTAAGTGCATAACCATAACTTATTTCGCTAAGTGCATAACCAAAATTTATTTCGGTATGTTTAACTTGTATATTTAGGTGTATTATTTGAACTATCACAATATTTAAATTTAAACTATTCAGTATTTAAACACGCACATTCATATGTTTACACTCAGATTATTCAGTATTTAAAGTTAAAATGTCTAGAGTCTAAACCTACATAGTCAAGTATTTGTACAATTTATGAACATGACTGTGCAAAAATTTATGTAATAATTAAAATATTGAACATTAATTACGGATATATGAAAAAAATCTGATACAAAGGTAAGAAATGAATAGCAGGGAGAGAAATTTTGCTAAGAAAAACGGTTGCTGAAATTCAACGACATATATGCATGAGATATAAAATTTCCTCATTATTACATATGACGAATTATTCAAAATTTTCTTTGCTCTTTATTTACAAGCTTATATATATTTCTTACTAACTAAAATTAAAAAATAGCAATCAATAGATATACACTGATTACAAATGCAAAACTTATATATCTAGAACAATGAAGATAAGCATGTTTTGCATATATAAATACCTAGAAAGAAATTTGCACAATAAAAATTAATTGACTATTGGGTTTGGATATATTTCCCCGGAAGAAAAATGGTAGCTCAACTTATAACGATGTTCCACCTTTTTAACTCAATATGTTCTTACTAAGATTCCTATCTATATTTCACCGAATAGTTTGCACGGACAAATTTTAATTTTAAAATTCATACGAATCAAGTGTACACAAATTTTGCACGGATCGTACGACTCTAATCTAAAATCAGACCAAATTTGATCCGATACTCGTCAGACCATCTCCATTTGTGTTACTATTAATCCTTGATGACCACAATGCACGTTCATTTTAACAATACACGGAGCAACTTAATCGAAAAAACAGAGCAATAAATGAAACTTGAGAGGCAATAGATTTGGGATGTGAGCAAAGCATAGTGATTAGTGAGAGGGAAGAGAATCTGCTGCGATCCTTCACCTGTGAACAGTACCCTGTAATTTCTGTTTTTTCAAATCCAGCTGTCGAATTGTTTCGAGATGTGTGCACAGAAAAATCAGCTGTTTAGAGATGCGTGCACTAAAAAGTTGAACGGCTGGATTTGAAAAAGAAGGAATTTCAAGATTACTGTGCTCAATGTTTGGATCGCAGCAGATCCCAATCCCAGTGAGAGACAAGCGATCACTTCGACAGGAGATGTGGTCCAAGACTCTGTGTGAGTGACTACTGAGGTTTCTTTCATTCACTCTGTCTCCCATCTCAAATAAAAAATTGATTTTTGAGTTTTACCTACAAAAAGGTTGAAGCCTCCTTTTCAACTTTTCATGTCTCATGCCCCCACCAGCTCTAAGAGAGATATGGGTCAGTTTTACAAAAAGGACCCTCCTAGTAACATAATTTTGGTCTTATTGTTTAACAAGTGAATTAAAATTAAAATGAAATAGATGAAAAATTGAATTGTCCTCGTTAGTGAAGTTGGTTTATTTTAAAATAATTTGTTTAATTCATTAGAATATATTCAAGCACTTAGATTACCATCCTTCATTTGCCAAGAACATGCTTAAAAAAAACTTGTTTTGTAATATGGATTTCCCAAACAACAGAATTCATTGGGTTACATTTGTCTTCAAAATGTTGGGCTAAAAGTGCATTTTCTTGGTAGACAACTAGACATGCAACAAGAAATAACAACACTTGCAAATGATCAGATTTATTTGATTTTAATTACTTTCTGGACTAGATATTTGCATTTTTGGAACATTTCATGACGTGTTTTATAGCCCTGCAAAGAAGTTCACATGCTTCAGTATGCTAAAATGTTTTGGACAATTAATCTATGTTAATCAGACGGTTATAATTTAACTTAAAAGTTTACTGTTAGTGATATTAGAGTCATTTGTGTATAAATATTGTCTACTTAATGTATGTTTTAATTAAATTTTAATCCATAGAATCAATAGACCCGAATCCATCAGGCCCACATATATCCTGGATTCTCAATTGTTACAATCTAAAAGCAAATAGATTTATTACAGAAAGCAAAAATTAAATATCTTTATTTGTTCATATTCCTCTTGGTTTGTCAACTAACACTAATATTAGAACAGGAAGCAGAGGCATGTGCGGTTTTTCTTTTCTAATCATAGGTGCATATAGGTAGAGTGACTATACAACTGATATTTCTTATTTTACCGAGGTACAGTTGATATTTTGGCATTTTGCAAAAAGGAAAGAAAACAAGAAGTTAAACCCTTTTTAAAATTGAAACAATTATAAATCGGGGCTTACGAAGAGGATGATTAACCCCACTTATTGTTCTTCATTGTAGATTTTGAGGAAGTTACGAGCAGAAAGAAACTTAAAAATTTTAAAATAGAAAGAAAAATCGAGGGAGGTCTGATGTTAGTAGAAGGAGGAGGAGCAGAAATCAGTGATGAAGTATATGAAACTTGGATCGAAACCAGACACTTTCTACACAGAGGAAGCTACCAGGTTTGTACCTATAAATCAAAGAAAAAAAATATTGACCACAAAATAAAAGAGAAAACTTAAGCATTTTTTGTTGCTTTTCTGCAGGTCTGTTTTATCTGAAGTTCCAACTGACATCATCATACAAATTAACAACACCAAGTACCATTTACACAAGGTAAACTCTCTTTTCACAAAAATATACTCATCGTTTTAGTAGAAAAGTGGCACAAAATACTAAGCCAATCTATAAGAAATGGAAATTGAACTCAAGTGACCGATATTCGAGCTCAAGTTCTAAATATTTTTTTTTGTAATACTAGTACCTCAAAGTAAAAAAATTTACAATCACACTTGTTGGAAGTTTGTAGTATACAATAGTTTATGAAGTCACACTGAACAAATTTAAAATTTAAGTCAAGTTTTTTTTAATTATTTATATATCGATCAGAACATGAAGAATGCAAAATGTTAAACGCTTTTATTGAAAAGCAAAGCATCCAATCATAACAAAACTTCTATATTCTTACAATTTAACTTTTGCAAATTGAATAGAAGAAGAGAGTGCTTCTTGATTAAAGTTTCTAAAGCATATCTTTAAGTACAATGTATCACATTATAAAAAAAAAAAACAATCATCAATTACATATTGTAAGCAGCCTAATCATAAAGGAAATCCTGAAATCAATATTTAACTAATTACAATAAATAAAAAGGTCTCTACTTTGTAACTTCTGTATAAGCGTGGCTTCCAAAAAGAAAAAGGTAGATGCTCTCTGATCAAAAGTCTAAGCTACTATTCTGACTAAAATACTGAGAAAAAAAATTCAGAAAAAAGAGAGCTCCTAACTCCTTTCTTTAGCCTACTCCTTTTTTTTTTTTCCTCTTTTTTTTTTAGCGTGACGATCACAACCCAATCCAACTATACTCTAAAGAGCTTTAGGATGTACTAGATTATACATCCAGCTCAGGTTGACCCAACTTAACCAGACCCAAACCACTACCTATACTGGTACCTTTCTCTGATAACACATGGAATCAAATGATTGCTACAAATCTAGTTATGTACCACTTTACATAGCTTTGGTTAAGGTCACATGATTCATAATTATATATATAATTAGATATGGTTTAATCAAACTTCAATGAGTACTCCACATGCTGTGGCTAGTTTGTAATCATCATCAGGGACTTATTTTAATATAATCTAAGGATTAATTTTAATAGAACATAAAAGTGATACTTATCTAGTCATCAGGCTAGTAATGATGAGACGTGATTGCTTAAAGTTGACAGAACAATATTAGGTTGATTAAAGTAATAGACAAAGAGCATCATGATATTGTACCATAGATTAATGTGGTACGATACTGTTGTGGTGTGCCCACTGCAATTCTTGATTGTAGCTGTATAAAAATTCATATTAGTATTATGAATATGAGAATCATTTTGAGAAGAATAGTTAGTTCAATTATCACATATTTTGTGTTCGTGTGGAGTGAGCAATACAAATAACTGACTGCAATTATTTTTTAGTACAATCATGCAGCAATATTCAGAAAATTAAATTAAAGTTATGTGAAAGTAATCAATCACAGACTATTCATAAAATAATGGAGTAAAACATTTCAAATAAATCAAATTATAGTTCCCACTTTGTGGATTTAGTTTGCTTATTGAATGATGATCACTTAATTTCACAAATGTGGTCATTGCGGTATCCAGCTCCGCATAAAGTACATGCAACATGAACAGCTAGTATCCCTATCATACATATTAATCCACAGTTCATTTTCAATTGGAGTTGACAACCGTTTCATCAAATGCCTGGTGATATCTTCAACTGGAATTCACCTATTTTTGTACCTTAAAGTCCAAGAGATAAGTAAAAAAAAAACTGAAGGACGAACTGCAACTTTTCAACTTCTCTTTGTAACGATTTTCAATAGTGCAACCTCTTGATTTCAGGCCTTTTATTGCATATATAAAATGTAGTTCCCTCTCCTCCTCAAATGCGGTCTTCTCCAGCAACTCTGCTCCTCCCCTTCCTCCCCTACTGATGAGCGGGCCCTGCCGTTTTGCCTCTCTCTCCATGACATTCCTGGAGGCCATCAGGCCTTCGAGCTGTGTGCCAAGTTTTGTTATAGCATCTCGATCAATGTTAGTGCACACAATTTCGTACCAGCCATTCTAGCGGCGAGGTACCTGAAGATGACAGAATCGGTTTGCAAGAGCAATTTGGTAAATAAACTAGAGAACTTTTTCGATTCATGCATTCTACAGGGATGGCGGGATTCAATTGTGGCACTGCAGTCTGCCTGGCAATTCTCGGGTTGGGCTGAGAACCGCATTGTGCAACCCTGCATGGATTCTATTGTAGAAAAAATATTGGTACATCCATCTCAGGTTAGTCAAAAGAGCGGCATCTTGCATTTTATAGATTGATGGTTCTAGGCCTTACAAACCTGAATCCATATCCTCTGAGGTAACAGAATATTTCTGTTTAGATTTGGACCGTTTGATCGGAATTCGGGTCAATCTGGCCCGAGGTGAAACGCACGGGGCCCCTTTAATATTCGTGCAGGTTCTGTTTGGACGGTCAGGATCCGAACAGAAATATTCTGTTACCTTATGTGATACGAATTCTTACAAACCTTGATATGCACCGTCTCCTGGTACAATCCAGCATTCCTTATAGGCAAATTCTTAAAATCATGTGTTCCTAATGTAGGTAACTTGGTCATACACGTATACTAGACCAGACTATGCAAAGAAACAACACCAATCAGTACCAAAAGACTGGTGGACTGAAGACATATCAGATCTCGATCTCGACCTATTTCGCTCTGTAATATACACCGTCCGATCCACCAAGGCTCTACCACCAGCATTGATAGGCGAGGCACTCCATGTATACACATGCAAGCATCTGCCTGACCCGCTTTACACTGAGGGATCCCAGCCCGAACCTGAACCTGAAGAGATGCTGGTCAAACAGAGGAGGATCCTTGAGTCCATTGTCACCATGTTACCACCAGAACCGGGTTCAGTTACTTGCAGGTTTCTGTTGAGGCTGCTGAGAATTGCTAATTATATAGGTAAATATTCTTTACAAATCACGAAATTTATAATTTTGCATGTATGACACATAAGTTCATGTTCATGTCTATTCATGAAATCTTACTACCATCAATGCAAACAGGAGCCTCTTCTTCTACCAAAGCTGAACTGATAAAACAATCAGGAAGGCAACTTCACGAAGCAAGTGCAAAGGACTTGTTGATTCCATCACAATCTGATCCAACAACTTACGATTTGGGTGCAACGGAGGCAGTCCTTGAAGGCTTCCTAGCACAGTTCAGACGCCGGCCATCAGATCCAGCTGAAGTACGGCAGATGGGATCCGCAATGGAACGTGTGGCGACTGTGTTTGATTCGTTCTTGGAGATGGTGGCAAGAAGCAATTTGGATTTACCGGTGTCAAGATTTATTGATATGGCTGAGGCTTTGCCAGATGTTGCAAGGAAGCAACATGATGGGCTGTATAAAGCTATTGATACCTACCTCAAGGTAATTTGTTAGCATGAATCATTTGCAAATGCAAAAAATAGTCATTCGAAGAATCAGGGTTTTTTTTTTCTCTTTGCAATTCGCTGAAATGTAAAGCCTTTTTTTTACTATTGCTTGGCAATAAACATAAGCATAAAACCACACTTGTGAACATGTGTGCATGAATAATGAATTACACAGAGATTACACGCACTGAAAAACTGATATATATGACTTAAGAATGACAAAACTCGATTAAATTTTAGTGAATGATGTTCACTATATGCCATAGGATGACTACTCTGTACCTACCAGGTACCTTAACTTGATCTAGACCTAGTATCATCAATATGCACAAGGCCTAATTAAGCATCTTCTTTTCATTAATTGACCAAGCTAAGAAAAAAAAAGACGGAAGCTCGTGTCATTCCTTTTTTTTCCTTCTTTTCATGTTAACTAGGAGCATGCTGAGGTCAGCAAAGCAGAACGAAAGCGGCTCTGCCGAATGATCGACTGCCGAAAACTATTACCAGATACCCGTGCAGAGGCCATCTGTAATGACCGGATGCCACTCCGTACAATCGTTCAATTACTCTTCGTAGAACAGGAAAGATCATCTACAGGCAATGCCTTGAACGTTAGTAGAGTAATACACGAAGAGCCAAGGAGATCCGAGCAAGCATTGAGAGAGCAGGGCCCACAGGAAAAAGGGGTAAGCATAGCTGTGCCTGCCATGTCCAGGTCTTTGTCAGTTTCTAAAGCAGTGAAGAAGAAACAGTAGGTAACAGAGGGTAGTGGGAGCAAATCTACAATATACGTTGCCATTTTTGTTGAAAAAATATTGAAGATTGTTGATTTGTAGCTCTGCTGCAAGAAATTGTTTGTACCCTTTGGTCAGAAGAAAAAAAAATGGAATGTTCTCATTTTTCAAAATTCAATGGCCATGTTCAACATGTAAGGTGCAAAACTTAGCTCTGAAAATGCGCATCCCAGAAGTACAAATGAACTGTTCTTCGAATAACCAGTAACCACATAAGAGCTAACAAAATATTGCACAAAAAATAGGAAGAGGCATTTCTTTTTTGAGTAAAAATAAGGATCAAGTGTTTATTTGTATATATAATGGCTGAAAGAAGTTCAGGTTTTGACTAAAGCCTGTTACACACAAACATGTTAACTAAGACTCAAAACTAAAAACCAAAAGCAAACCTAAGAAAATCATAAAAACCTGGACTAAAATAAAGGGAAGTCAGATAACAATAAAACAAAAACTGAACAAAAGAATAAAGAAAACCAAACTTGAACAGTGAGTGAAAGAGAAAGAGATCAAGACATTCTTATTACAAGAGAGATACTCATAATTGCTTTATATAATTTCATTAACCTGTATATTGTTTGTACCACAACAATATATATAGGCGTTACGTAGCATTTTGTAACAAACTAGACAATGCTGATTGCTGACTGATTGTGATTTGACCAGTAATACACACTTAAAATACCCTCTAAAGAGGTAATTGATGAAAGGATCAAATCAAAACTTTTATCCTTAAGTCTTGTAAAAAAGATTCATACAGTTGGGTCAAGTTGGCTTGGATTCAGGTCCTAATTCACGCCGTGACCAAACACATCATAACACGGTATGGCTCAGTCACGGAATGGCACAGCACATGTGTCGATCACGTGTTGTGACTCGTGTGTCCTGTGGTGTGACCATATTCCGAACTGTATGGTCACAACACGGTACGTGGTCACGCGAATCATTAAAGATAAATCACCCCTGGTGACTCTCGTGATTTTTCATCAAACAATGAATTTTGAATAAATTTGAAAATAAAAAGGCATGTGAATCACCCTGGGCGAGTGTACATCAGGGATTGGGGTTATACCACACGTGACCACACATAACTAACATGACCAGTTACGACCTGACTAACATGTCATGAAAATTAGAGTTTGTTGATTTATTATTTTCAAAGTTTATTTTATAATAAACTAATCAAGCCAAATACAAACGGTTAAATATTCTTATGCGTTCATTGTTTGACATCTTGATATATATATAAAATAAGCTCTAAAAATCATAAAATTTTAAGTATCTCATCTCTCAAGAAGATAAACATGATTAACGGTTTGGATTCAATATTTGAGTTTCTAATTTTGAAATATGCATAAAAAAGTGAGGTTGTGGCATCGAAAAAATTGCTCAATTATGGTATTTGTAATTGTAGTGAAAAATATTTGTCGTTTCGAAACATAACAGAGATAGATATACATGAAATTCTGTCTTATGAGTTTGAACAAGAATACAATATGGACATTTTTTTTTAGTAAAAGATTAACTTATGTTTAAAAATGAAAATATAGAGGCAACATTTGTTCTTGGCTCTTTGCAAAGGAAATGACAATCAGAAAATTAAGCGGCTGCAGAGATAGACATTAAAGGAGGATTAAGAGGTCATTATAAAAAAAATAGAAAAAAAATCACATTTTATAAGAAAAAAAATAATTGTGGTAAGGATTAAGAGTATTACAAGATACGTACTAGAAAAAAAAATACACTTTTAATAAGAATCAGCCAAAAAGCACAATAAAAGAGGGAATAGAATAAAGAAACGAACTAAAAAAACAAATAGAAAGTAAAAGCAGACAGAAAACCACCATGATGTAGGAGTATTATATTTATAAGTTAAGTTAGTTTAGTTATTATAACAACAAAGGGGTGGTGGCGCAGTTGGCTAGCGCGTAGGTCTCATAGCTTCTGAGTAATCCTGAGGTCGAGAGTTCGAGCCTCTCTCACCCCAATATTTTTTTCGTTATGATTTAAGAAGTTCTACTGTATTTTTGGGGCTACTTTTTGGAAATTCTAACATATTGCGGCCAACAGTAAACTCACTCATGTTCCGGTATAATGAAAGCAATTCGAGTTTTCGACTTAAAAATTGTTTTTGAACAAAATACTTTTCACAGTAGATGGATTGATATAATGATTTTCAAAATTTGATACATCATTGATTTATTGTTACTTAAGAAGGGTGGATTTATTACAGCCATATCTTTATTTGAGGAAATTTCTAATGCCAACTGAATAAAACATATAATTAATTTTGACAAAAAAAAATTCAGATGAAATGATTGGGAGCGACTAACAGTCTCCCTCAAAAATTCCCTAAACGTCCCCAAGTAGTTATGCTAACTATATAGAAGGACCACTAACTACTTGGTGGACCGTCTATATTTGAAAAAATTTACAACTGGTGCGCGCAGTATTAAGTATTCATAATTTCATACCTAAGGCATCAAATATTTAAAAAAAAACTGGACATGAACTTTCTTTTCTCTTTAATCAACTTTCTTTTCTCATTAAGTATTTCTAAAATAAACTGGACATCAACTTTCTTTCATATCAAGTATTTCTAAAAAAAACTAATATCTAAAATTTTAAGTATTCATACTTACGCATTGAAGTGTGAATTATTATATTGTAAAATAACTTAAATCAATTAATCCTTTTGGTACTTAAATGTATTGATAGGTACTGAGAAAATTATTCATACTTATAACTGAAATATGAATTGTTACGTATGTTAATTTAACATTTTTTTTACAAAGGACTTTGGTTGGTGCTTGATTGTATTAATATGCAATAAAAAGTTTTGACACATGTGCATTGATGTGTGAATATTTACATTGTACAGTATTTTTTATCAACATATTGTTAGAGAAATGTTTTTTGTTACAAATTTTCTTTTGGAGATTAGTGATATTAAAATGTAATCTAGAAAGTATTCAAACATATACGTTAACATATGGATATTTATATTGTAAAATATTTTATAAAATAATACTAATATTTAACACATCAAGATGATAACAAATCAAACTTTCATAGAACACGTTTTACAAGATGTTTACTCAACATAAACCTAAGATATATATATACTGGAAACTGATACATGCTCATGTCAATCAACACTTTAATACAATAAAACTGCAGTATCAAATGATAGTTCATCTTCACTCGACGCTACTCTAAGCACTAACTTGACGACTATTTCATGGGTTCCAATTCCAAAGCAGTACCTGTTGCATTGGCACAGCGAGAATTCTGTCGGGTCAATACCAATTCTGGAATGATACTAATATGGGCTTGTTGCGGTTAGGTTCGAGGTATGGACAACTTTGCCCCTGGAAAAATAAGCATATAAAAAATTAACATTGTATTTGGCATTGTTGTAAATTAATATTATATAAATAAATTTCTTAATGGAAATCACTTCCGGTTTTAAATTTCCATTTGAACAAATGAAGTATCACGACTCCAACAACAAATACAAATTCAGTAAACTAAATAGTCTACTGATACACTTCCAATCAAACAAAATTACAAAATTAATTGAATTTGAAGGTTGCATGCAGTGAAATCGGCTGGATATGTAGAGTTTGCATGCGTGCCTCCAACCTTTCAAACAGTTTCAACACAAATAAGCTTTCATTGATTTCAATCTAATTCAAATAAGCTAAACTCTTGTTCTAATTTGAACAGTAAAGCAAAGCACAGACCTTTGCAGCAACGACAATGACATAGCGGGGTTGTTCAGACGAAAAGAACTCTTCGACAGTAGCCTGACGTGTCAGGTCCAGCTCTACTCGAGATTTGACGACAATGTCAGTGAAGCCAAGGGAGGCTAGGCAGCACTGCACAACCGACCCCACCAGACCAAGATGCCCCGCTACAAAACTTTCCCTGATTTGTCAAAGAGGCATGATCACCTCAGTCAAGCGCTCCAGACAACGGAGACCATGCCGTGCTGGAGCCCAGACCGAAAAGGGTGAGGAAGAGGAGAATCGTCACGGTGGTGTGGGTCGGTGGAGAGTAAGGCGGTGGCGGATGAGCGAGGCGAGCGGGTCTCCGTCGCCATCGCAACCGTCAGCGTGGACAGTCGGAGATGACGAGTGGCGAGCAGTAGAGGAGAAGAACAGAGTTTTGGAGAGGGTTTTGAGTTGTGCTGAAATTTCATCTTTTTCTTTCTAAGAGGGAATCGAACTGTTCTTTTTCAAAGCAGTTAGACTTTGACAGTTAGCGAGGGGGACGTTTAGAGAACTATCAGGAGCGGAACGAAATCATTTTCCAAAAATATATATCAAACCCGGTAAAGGTTGGTATATTTAGAGAAAATTATTTATAAAAATGGGTATATTTAGAGAAGGGTGGATTATCATTTTTCAACAAATGTGCGGTAAAAACTATTAAGAATTTCTCGCACTAAGCCTCAGTTCACATTTTATTTTGTGTTTTGGCCCCGATTTATTGGTACTTGACCAACCACAATTCAAATGGTTGGACCAAATGCTCACAAAAGATGTTCGGCTTTGGCTATTCCTAAAATTTTTTTTAATCTGAACCAGTCTTTAGTCAAGTGACAATGACAATATTTTCTATATGAAAAATCACAGGTTTGAAATTCAAAAGAAACAATTCTTTATGGATATTAAATAGTTTGGTGGCTTGATCTCCAACCTTTACTCAAAAAATCTATCATAGAAACTATAGAAATTAATTTAGAGAATCTTCATTTCTAAAATTAATTAGAAATTATAATTAAAAGTCTAATATAAAATTAGCAATTAACAATCAACAAATGAAAATCTATAATTTTTCAACGTGTGTTAAAAATAAAGGCTAGTTACAAATTTGAATTGTAACGGCTAGTTGTAGGGAATAGTGTCATGTAATTAATAGGCTAGGAGTTAGTGGTTAGTAGTTGCAATTAATAGTACAATGGCTAGTTTTTATTTTTCTTCTATTTAAATAGGAATACATGTAAAACTGAAAATGATATTGCAATAATAAATTATTTTCTTACATTTTTTCTCTCTTACAAAAATTAACAACGTGGTAATTGAAAGTGCTTTCTTTTAAAGAAAGCTTACTAATTATGAAATTCTCATACACCCTAGAAATTGGACATTTTTTGTCAAGTTAAATTAGAAATTAAAATAAAAAGTCCAAGGTAGATACTCTTAGTTAGTCTTTATTAATCTGGTTCATGCAATTATGCCTCAATTACACTTTGATTAACCCCTTTACAACAGTTAGACAGTGTAATCTATTGCATATGATAATTCCTTGATTAATTAGGGTGTTTCTAATATTTCTTTTTCTGAGAGAACTCTGATATTTCTTATAACAGCATTGTTCTTGCCGAAATTTTTATTAATAGAAAATTAAATAAAAAATATCGACATTGAAGAACGTTTTCGCTGGAATTCAAGATGTAGCAAAAACGTGATGGTTCATAACGTCCAGGGCACTGTAGCTGGACGTTATAGTCGATAACGTCAAGTTAATCTGATCGCTAATGATCTCTAATTAACAAAAAAACACTGTAGCTGGATGTTATGGTCCGTAACGTCCTGCTACAGTATTTTTTTTTTTTGCTTACTTCAGTTTGTGATTTTTTTGAAAAAAAAAAAAAATCACTGTAGCTGGACGTTATAGACCATAACATCCAGCTACAGTGTTTTTTGTTAATTAGAGATCATTAGCGATCAGATTAACTAGACGTTATGGTTTATAACGTCCAGCTATAGTGCCCTGGACGTTATGGACCATCACGTTTTTGCTACATCTTGAATTCCAGCGAAAACGTTCTTCAATGTCGATATTTTTTACTTTATTTTCTATTAATAAAAATTTCGGTTATTCTTGTCTTGATGAGATACAATCATACAAGGTATTTTGCCAGGAGATACATGAATTCCAAAGAAATCACTTTGTATCATCGTATCCATGACTCTCGTCCCGTTCAAATGTTCAATGCCTTCTATCCTTCGGCTGGGATAGGCATTGTCAGTTTAGTTTGTAGAATTATTGGATAATATGAAAGACTCACACTAGCACTGAAACATGTTGAGAGGTTCGTTTGGATCTCTTTTATTTATTATTATTTTAGTGAGATTAATTAGTCACTATGGTACGCTTTACGTGTGATGTTAGAGGTTGAAGAGGTAGGATGGTTCACATTTGAATTTTTAATGTCTTTTAAAATGTGACAATTTATAAATTTGACAACTCTTTCTATCTTTTTTAGTATTTTTAATTAAGTTAGAGATGTACTATTGTTAAAATTATCAAAATATGTATTATCAAGGATCCAATCCTAATTTTTTGGGCATCTTTTTTTGTGTTTATTTTGGATATTTTTTTCCGCACTTAATCGTTGAGAAATGTTGTTCTCTGCCCTTGATTTAATCGTTGGGAATTTTTTTTCATATTTTTTTAGCAGTTTATACGGAAAAGACCTGTGATGTCTCTACTGTGGTGTTCAAGAGTTTTGGTAAAGCGGCCATTAATAATTGTTATCTATACTGATTATCCGTATATTCAATTTGTACAATTTCATTTAAAATAAAATATTTGATGGACAGTATCCAACTTTGAAGTATAAATGAGCTGATCCTCACATTGAATAAGTTCAACAGTACACATCTCATTTTTGCCGGGTTTACATATTGTAATACAGAACTCATGATCTACTAAACACACACACACCCCCACCCCCACACCCCCCCCCCCCCCCCCCCCCCCCCACACCTCCCTCCCTCCCTCTCAGCATGGCAGCGGCTGCCAAATTTAAAAGTTATGAAGTCACAAATCAAAAGAAGAATAGCTACAATACTACACTGACAAGTACCAGACCAGCACGACAGCACCTCACACCCAGTAGTATTCCAACAGCTGTAGAAACAGTTGACAGACTGGTATGCCCATGGAGTTAAAAATACTTCGGGTACCCTGACATGTATGTAAATGCAAGCAAGACTAGCACCCTGCACCATCAAATACTCTATTTTTTTTTTAAGTTTGACAGCAGCTTAAAACCAGCTTCACTCGCTCTCTTTATTTTTCTTTATTGAAAACTTGGCAACAGCTGCCAAGGATGTATTAGACTCCCTCTCTCTCTCTCTTCAACAACAGGTCTCCTAGCAGTCATGCATCTTGCATTAAGCAGAAGGTGTGAAAATCAAAATATGGGACAATTGCATGAAAAACTAGGACAGAATCTGTCTAGAATCTTTTGTTTGTCAGCAATCAGTTCTTTTTTTTATTTTTCTGGAAGCCGATTATTATGCATTACTATTCTTTTCGCATCTTGGTGGTATCAACTCAAATTTTCCCCAAGGAAAGCCACTCGCGGCCTGTCCATCAAAATAAAAAGATTTGTTTCATGTCAGAATGAAAATAATTTAATAAAGAGGTAAATTTCTCATTAAAAATTAAAAATAAGTTAAGTACATTGGACAGCTAAGCATAAAAAATTTGCATTAGATGCACCATATTGAATACAAATAAAAATGGACTAGGTGTGTTTTCGATACAAAAAAAGAAAAGACAATAATAAATTAAGAAGGTTTTGCAGAGGACTTTGCATTCAGTTCTCCATACACAACAGACACCAACCAATCTTTTGAAAGGTGAAAATTAGAAAAATCAAGCAGAAGAGTTAAGCATGCATTATATACCTTTAATGAAACCGAAACATTTAAAGAGCTTTCTAAAATAGCCAGTTTTGTTTTCTCCAGTTTTGTTTTCTTCGTCATGTAGACATACATGTGCTGTTCCACCGTTAACAAAAAGCTCGGCCATGATTTTGGCTTTCTCGGGTCAGGTTTCTCATTTGAGGAAGCCTGTGGGAATCAACATTCTTTTTAATAATTTTATTCCAATACAAGACACAAAAGAAATAGGCTACCTAATTTTTTACTGGTATATTATTACAGAGATCAAGGTATTAACAAGGAGCTGTTCAAAACCAAGATTAAAAAAGCCAAGAAAATCGAAAACCAAAAAAACCAACAAAAGAAAAGACAAAAGGTTCTTCAAATTTGAGATTGCAATCCTCAAGTAAGACGAGCAAAACAGAGTAGATATATTTCCAAATAACATGTACTTTTCTGTTTGTATCTAAGACCCAGCATTGTTCAAGTTTTTGGCTTTTTTCCAGTAATATGCAGTCAAAAACTTTTTGAGCAAAAGACGACTAAATCAACCTTAACATTTTCATATTAAATGATACAAATGTCAACATAGCCGATGCATAATTGCTTGCCAGTTGCCACCATCTGTATCCATCAGTAATTCAGAATCATATGCAGAAATTCAAAATGCTAGCCGAAAGTATAGTACTCAGTATGCATATATAGAAACATGTGGATGTAATTTGCAAAAGGACCCTGCTGAAAATTGGGACTTGTTGCTTACAAGAAAGCGTGAAATTTCATGTTCAATTTTTGAAAATGTTGTCGCTAAGGCCTCCACACGGCCAGTTGCCTGACAAAACTCACACGGCTTACTTATCACAAATGAATCACTGTGATGCACCTGCACAGGAACAAATAAATAAATAAACAAATCACAAGAGATCAGCTTCATTTCATTGGGCATTGACAAATTTACCTCTTGTTATATTGAGAATGTTAAAATGCTTTTGCAAATTACCATATATTAAATTCACAATAACAACCAACAAGTTAATTGTTGTTTGTAAAAGACCCAAACTGCTAAAACCAAGGTAAATTCAAGTAAAAGAAATTGACCAAATTACCACTTTGTCGAATGGGTCAAAGGACACAAAAAGTTAATTACATAGAAACCTTTTCAATCACCTCATTTTACTGGTTCAATATCACTTGCATATGATTGGAAAAAAGATCGGGGTGTTGATTGCAGGGTGACTGCACAGTATTTGTAAAGATGAAAACTTTCTGTATCAACCAGAAAACCAGTACAGAAATCAAGAACATTCAAAATGAAAGAAAAATTATTACACACCATTTCTCTTGTTATTTCCATCAATCCAAGACTGGATATTTTTGAGATTGCCACTTTAGACCTATCCCTCTCTACTTCCTTCTTCATTTCTTCATACACAGAGATCTTATTTTCTGAAAAAAAAAAAAAATCAATTAATATTTTCTTAAAAAGTCTTCCTCTGGTGGTGCCCACTCCCAACAGCCAACAGAAGCCCAAAGAGGGTAAAAGAAAAAGATTTCGCAATCTCACAGTTGATTTTGCATTTCTTCTTTTTTTTTTCAGAAGGAAACAATAACTGATTCAGGTAATAGTGAGTATTAAACACAACATAACACGAGATACCAATATTTGCTATATTGTACTATGAGAGCCAAAACAATGGTAAAATAGCATTTGACATACGATCATTGGCCATGTCGATAAAATCCACAATAATGACTCCACCAATATTTCTTAAGCGCAATTCCCTTGCAATCTATTATAACAAGCAAAATATTAGTATTTACAATTACCAAAGGTATACTAATCAGCTCTCGCTTCACTGCTTTTCCTTATTTGTGTGCTTCTGTGTTCTTGTTTGTGTGTGTGCTAATTTGGTACATGTAATGGACCATGGTTAACTATAGAAAATTTATCAGTAAAATGTTGAATTCAAGGATTACAATACCACCGAGTATTGGGAACGGAACTAATCTTGTCTAACAATTTTATTTAAGCACTTACTTTTTCAGCCATGAACTCTTAAGACTTAATTAAGCTTCAAGTGATCAATCACACAATTATAAGACCAAATAGCAAACAATTATCCAGCAGGGACTGGCCACCCCCGGGAATATCCCACCTTATCTGTCGGAGGTCTTAATCATTACCTGCTTAGCAGCAGCAAGATTGACTTTTTTAATTGCTTTCTCTTGAGATAATCTCTGTCCAAGCATACTCCTCCCACTATTCACATCTATTGAGACAAAGGCTTCAGTTTGTTCTATCACCAGATGTCCACCATCTGGCAGTGGTACTCTATAAGAATTAAAAGATTATACTTAAGTGAGCATGCCATGTCTTGTACATATAAATGGTACAAGTGACATGAGGTGGTATTAAACTGGAATAGTAATCTTCGGTTGATATGATGCGGTTGTAAGATTCTGTTGATCTTATTTTCATAATCAATTCCAAAAAAAAAAGAACTAAGTAAAATCAAAGTTTTGTTTGGTTAGTTTTTTTGTTCAGATCAAATCCCCCAGTCACACCCATGTGCCCATTCCCTCCTCCCACAAACACGCACGCAGACACACACATAGGAAGAACACAACAAAGAAGAAGATCTCAACCGACAAGCAAAATAATTTTTGCAATTAATACCTGTTACGAAGAATTCTCTCTATCTCTTCTTCAATTTTATATTCGTCAAAAATTGGAGTTCTCTTCTTGTAGAGCTCAACCCGATCACAGAGCTCTGGTGCTATTTTTTGTAAGTCAATTGTCACCTAATAGATTATGCAAGAGACTAATTAGTTCAAACTAAAAATGTAATTAATTTACTGAGACAAGGATAAGATGTTGATCATTGAACTAACGAGGGTCTAGAATCTAGATTATAATTTATGATACACGAAAAACGATGTCAGTATCTATGTAGTTAATATGTGATATTGAAGACAATATATTAGTATTCATGTCAACTTTATTAGTTGTGTGACTACATCCACGCTATTTGTAATTCTAAACAGACCATGCGATAGATGACAATATTATTTTTTCTAACAGATGTTAATTTAAATGCAGGACTGGTTTGGTAAACATTGGAAAATCTAAAAGCAAAATGATACTTTTACGACTTTAAGGACCAAAATGAAAAATGTGTAATACTTCTTTTGTTTAATTTGTTCTACCTCTACTGTTCTTTATATGTGTGTGCAAATTAATATATGCTAATTGACATTCATTTAATGAATTGGGCAGCAGTGGCTCTAATATGGCGTTCAGCCAAGGAAATTTACTAATAGAAAACACAAACAGAGCTACTCTGGCGTGAACCACACTGATACTGTACAGTACCAGCCAGGTACAGTGCAGGAATGCAAGCTGATAAGTACGCCTTTCCTTTAAATTAGCAGTACCTCATGATAGCTACGAGGAGAGTCAACCAGCACACTCTCGACCTGAGGCAAATTGAATATCATGTATAGCAGTTAATAAACAGAGTTTTTTTAGCTGCAACAATAAAAAAGCAATAACTAGTCGTAAGCACAAAGAAACATCTTATTGAAGTTCTTAGAAAAAAAAAATTAACAACAAATCGAGTCACGGTCAAAGATTGTAGAAACCAGGGATACTATACATAATGGCAGAAGATCTCTATACTTAGTTAATAGGATAGAGTGAGTCATTCGCTTTTGTGGATTCAACAGTTGGTGTTTCATGCAAAAAAATAAATAATTGCTTAATGCTCACAATGTAATTGCAAGCTTAAGAAATCTCTGGTTTATTTTGCAAATTGTAAAAATGATTGCAAAAGCCAAAATTAGATATTACGTTATCAGGAAAATAGTCGTAAATGACAGTCAAGTTCTGATTCATGGCTCGATGAAGCATGGCAGGCACAGCACCGACAATTTTCTCTTGTTCAGCCTGTACTGCCGATTTTGCATGCTCAACTATCCCATCCCAAGTTGACAGCAAAATGTCCAAATCTTTTTCCAACTCTTCAGATGGGTGGCCAGCAGCTGCTGGTTCTGCCTAAATTTGCAAAGCGGAAGGGCACTTTAGTTTTTCTAATGATACAATATTTCAGCAGATTCCAATTAGGATATCATTCTCTTGGTAACAACACCCGAATTTTCAGGTTTTAAGCAAACAATACAGAAGTATACAATTTAAAATCCAGCTACAAGAAAATCAAATAAGAGGGCAATTTTCGCGAGTTAATGGTGTAATTTTTATTTTGGGTCGGTACCTAGCTTTCGCCACTTGGCTACTAGGAATTTGTAAATAAACTTTTTTAGTATCAATATATCTGTTGGCGGCAATTCGCCGCCAACCATCCAAAAAAGAAAATCAAATAAGAGAAGGTTTAAATTCATATTTTTTCAAAAAGATCACTATGAGATCATTACCTACAAACCGAGCAACCAGATCTTTTTCTGGCAATTTGGTTCAATTTCGGTTTAGAGAAAAAAAAAATAAGCTAATTAAGCAATTATAGATAGGAGTAAATATATTTTTATTAATCAGAATAAACATTTTATTTCACAATAGTCTAATACCTGTTCGCAATTACAAAATATATCCAAAATAGCTACTAGCAAATACAGGAAATATATGGTATATTTGCTAATGCAATAAGCATGTGTAGCAATATAAGTCCCTTGAATCTGCATATAATCTAACCAGGAAACAATAAAAGCTAAAGTAGACATGGTTCATATAACCTAAAGTAGATATGGTCCGTATACACCCGAACTATTATAATTATCTAGAAACTACTCTATGAGTACCTTCAGACCAAAACCAGCCGGCTTCAATGCTTTAGCAATGGCAAGTAGACGGGCCCTCTCTGGCTCTTCTACTGCCAGTGGGACATCAATCATTTCGTTGTGAGTCATAAGTATCTGTTAAAGCAATAAATAATATAATTAACCTTCTCTGGCAGCTCAAAATTTAGAGCACGAGTTGCTTAAAATGGTATTAGGGAAGAGGTCGTGAATTTGACCCCAGCAGTCTCGTGTTATTCAAGAAGTAATCTCCCATCGATATTCAGGGACATGATTTTTGTTTGTCAAAGTTGCTTGGGTGTAGGATTCAGCGAAGTAGGTAAAATCAACAGGAAACCCAACCTTCTACCAGATAGCTTTTAGAGCAACTGATTGGAGAAGGCTAAGGTATACAGTGCATACTTACTAATGATGCCAACTTAGTTACCAAAAACTTTTATTCACCATAATTCATCAGTGTTTCTTTCTCTTAATACCACTGTCCCATAGTTCCCACTATTCACTTTTTTCTTCATATATGCAACTTTTTCAGAGTTGTGAGCAATGCATACTGGTACTAAATTGGTTTCCCACAAAGCTTTTGCTTACAAAGATCTTTTGGCTCTGATGGGAATGTGATCCAATGACCATACCAGCAAAAATGTCAACTGTTTGCCGACTTGGGTCATGGAACAACAGGACTCTCTATAAGAGGGGAAAAAAGGAGAGGTGCCAAAGTCTTTGCCTACTTACCCAAAATCTACTTTTGACTATCGGGTATGGCGTGAGCATCACAGAATTGGTGCTGCTACCAGTTCCCTCTTCCTTTGGTTTAATTACCTGCACGATTATTTTGACCCCTTTACTAACCCCAACCCACTTATTCACATCCTCTCTACACTCAGAATTCTTACTCTCTGTAACGGCATTGTTTTTAGGGTACACAAATAGTCCCCTGTTCTCTCTCATGAACATAAAGACCGGCTCAGTGAGGCCTATGTCCACGAGGACCCCACCCTTTTGGGGCATCATCTTCTTAACAACCCCCAAATATATGTTGTTGAACATCACAGAATTGTTAAGTGGCTCCAAGATTAGCTCCACTAGGGTGTCATTCTCTAGAACTGCAATCCTTCGCATGTTACATGCAGAGGAGTTTATCAAAAACTTCGTGGTAATTTTTTTCCTGCTGGAATTTTCTGGAACTGTAGCCATGCTGGAAACTAATGGGTCTTTTACTGGATTAAATTCTTCAATTTGGAAGTCTTTCGTTTGAAGCAGTAGCCATGGTTTCTTAACGAGTTGGTCCTTCAAATTTGAATATTCATTGATATAACTTGCTTTATCTTCTGTGCTTTGGCTTGATGGATTTTCATTTGGTTGATTCCTTGGGGAAAAATTTGCTTCAGTACGCCTTTCTTTAATATATTTGCTTAGATTGCTTGGAGGTTTTTGTATCAAGGGAATTCCATTCTGACTCTTCAGTACACTGTTTTGACCTGTCAATACACTATAAACATTAAATTATTCAGCACCAAAACATTGCACGAACTGATATCTTTTAGCTCTTTTGTTTCATCTGCATAAAATAAGTAAAAGGTAGCAGCCATGCATTGACAGGATTAGTGCACAGTTCTGGAACTAAATTGAAACCTAAACAAGTAAACATCAATATATGGCCAGAAAATCTTTAAAGAGCAGAAGAAAAGACCCAAATAGGTACTTGCTTGTACTTGTGGGATTAATATCCTTCTCATTACAGGAGCACTTTCGCATCCCTGCAGAAAAACATAAGCCCCTGCAACAACTAGTATTATTATGTGCATCCCTAAAACTGTAGGGAATATCACAGCTACTGCTACATAACTGCAAACAATACATCTAACTACACCTTCCCTCAAAAAATACCCAACGTAACCATACTGCAGGGGAATAAGGAAACACAAAAGAGTAATTGGAAACTAAATTAGAAGAGGAAAGATGTATGTGATATTTTCCATAACCTTTTAGAAGGATATTGTTAGATATTTCTTGTTTTTCAAGGGAATATAAGACATTTCAATGACTTTCAGGGGCATGCATGAAAATATTGCAAATGTAAACTACCTGAAAAGGAAGCCTGATTAAGCGATCCATTCACAGGCTCAAATGGATCATGACTTAAACTTGGATGAAATAACCAAGAGTCCCAGGAAGGAGTTGGGTTTCTATGGCCCACATCACGGACCCAACAATCCCTAACAGAAACAGGTTCATTTCCCTTGCATGAGGGAGGTATCGAAAGCGAGAACTTTGGTCCTTGCCGGTATGAGGAAACAGGCCATGAGCTTGTCTTCTTCATCATAAGATAGTTGTACTTTATGTGAATCCCACAAGGCACCTATGATTTATCAGGGGATAGATATGTTATTAGAATCTAGTATCATATTAGCAGCAACTGATTTTAATAGTTGATCATTGAGGTGAAGACTGTTCCCTAAAATGGGCAAGAATGAGAATTTAGCTTCATTTTTGCCCATATCCTAATTGGAGAATTTATTATTATAGTCACATCTCTGATCAGAACAACCACTTAACATATTACAAGTTTCAAAACTGAGGCCTACAACTGATAGCAATGGGCCTCACCTCTCTACAGATAGATTCAAGTTTAATTTCCTTTAGAGAAATCCAAAAAGATATGGATAATGGGTTTAACATGACTTTTATTACAAAAAGAGAGAGAACATATCACAATTTTCTTTTTCTTTTTCTTTTTTTGAAGGTTGGCAACAATTGCCGCCAACAACTAAGTTATTAACATATTACAATTTTCATTTGGGGCTTGCTTTATTCAAGAGTAGCAAACCAACTTTAATTTTTTATTACAATTTCCACACAATTGCAATTTGCATATTTCAACTGGAACAAGGGCTGGGAGCCTAGGACTAGTTACTTCCTTTCGAACCGCAACCTTTACTTCTATTTTACTTAAAATACTGACCAAACAAATACTGCAGTAAAAAGCAAATCACGTGCACACAAAGAGAGTTAAAATGAATGAACAATATACATGCATAATAGGAGTACCATTATTTCAGTTTCCCATAAGTTGGCCATCTGGAGGGAGGGCGACAATGGAATAGCCAAATCAGGGTTCCAACAGCCCAGGACATCGGGTTCACCAGTTAAGTACACACGCCCATTGGTTAGTTCGATTTCTAAGCTCCAAATTACTTTACACAATTCTTCACATGCTACAGCAGTATCACCTAGAGCAAAGAAAAAGAACAACAATAGCACATACAGATGCTCACGAAACTTATAACTGTTGTCAATACTTTCCATGTTACATGAATACAATGGACTATAAGCCTCAGTTGAATGCAAAACTGCCTCAATAAAGCATCTAAGCAATAAAAGGACCAGAAGAACTAATTGCCCTCAGTTGGACAAACTTCTAGAAAAATAAATAAAGGAAAACTACAATCGTACCGTTTCTTAGAGACATCAATCTTAAACTAAAGGGGTAAGATGGAATTCCTGCAGCTCTTACACTTGGTTCATCCTTCAGTGGCATTAAATGCACAATTTGTCTGCAAGATAATGTACCGTGCTAATTGAAGTTCTAAGAAAATAAGATAATTTCAGTATAACCCATGTGGGAAAAATTATAGTCCCGACTAGCCGAACACTACCAATATAGTGTCAGTACTGAGTGGTGACAAAAACCTGTCGGTCAGAGTTCAGCAAGATATATATCTTTTCTGATATTGACGGATGTTATTTTGGGCTTATAATTCAACTTGAGCATATTTCTTATTACTTTTTAAAGACATAGTACATATTGTATGCTTCACAGAGACAGAACATCAACAAAACAGCATGCATTGCTCCCAACCAACGAGTCCACATATCTCATTGTATTGTCTAATCTATACGAGCAAATTGCAGAATAATTGTACAAAAAAATTAATATTAATTGTCAAAGGCCCAATTCTAAACTGAGCAATTTAAATAAAATAGAGTCAAACGGAGAAAAGGAGAGACCTTCGTGTGAGGCCAAAAGAAGACGACCCTGCCTCTCTCGGCGCTAAAATGAGGTTTCTAGAGAGAGGAAAAGGAGGTGAAGAGAGAGAAACCATAGCGTGGCTGCGTGGGGGTGTATTACTGTACCACTGTGCAAACGAATGCTCAATCGCCAGCAGAGATAGAGAACGGGGAAGGGATAAGAAAGAAATAGTAAATGTCTTTTTAACCTTGGGCAGCATTAAACCGGCCGATTCTGAGCCGACATTTTTATTAATATCCAAAGTTAATTACAAATTAATAAATATAATCAGAATCCTGGATATTTCGAAAAATGTCCAAACCGGCCAGAATCTGGCTGGTTTTTTTTTTTTTTTTTTTTAAAGACACTATGAAGAGCAAGATAATGAAATCTAACACTGAAAATTCAAATTTTTTGTTTAAATTATTTGTTAGATTACTTCTTTTGATGTATAATTAGCACATTTATACTAAAATACGCTAAATTACTTGAAATTATGTTGAATTACACTATATTACATTATTACGCTAAATTATGTTAAATTACGCTAAAATACGGTAAATTACATATGAATATGGATGATACATTTACTGAGAAGACGAAAAACGACGACGAAACTTCAAACGGTCATAAAACTGCGCTCAAGTGTCCGATTTCAGCAAATTACCACTTTTCGGAAAGCTTGCGAAAATACGCATGCATCAGTGTTGGCAATATCGAATTTCAAAATTCAGAATTGCCAAAAAACAAAGGGAAGAACCTCAAAACTTGAGTTGAAGTTTCCGATTAAGATTTTCATTTCTATTATTCAATCTAAGTAGCTCAGTAAATTGGTTATATGATGAACTTGTAGAATACCAATTTTTACTATTTTTGGAAAAAAAATTCTATTTTTTATGATTTATGAAAGATGGCACAAAATTGGTCTAATTTAGCGTAATTTTGCGTAGTTTAGCGTAATTTACCGTATTTCATTATAATTAGGGAAAATAGTGTAATTTACCTTATTTTCGCGTAATTTAATGTAATTCAACATAATTTCAAATAATTTAGTGTATGTTAGTGTAAATATGCTAATTATACATCAAAAGAAGTAATCTAATAAATAATTTAAATAAAAAATTTGAATTTTCAGTGTTAAATTTCATTATCTTGCTCTTCATAGTGTCTCTTAAAAAAAAAGGAAGAAATCGCGGCCAGATTCTGACTGGTTTCTGGAGAGGAGAAAACTGGCCAGATTCTGGCTGGTTTGGACATTTTTCGAAATATCCAGAGATTCTGGGTATATTTATTAATTTGTAATTAACTTTTGGATATTAATAAAAGGCAAATTCTTCTATGCACCTAAGGACCTATTTGTAAAATAAACATATTTTCATTTTCAAAGTTCAAACAGTCGATCTGACCGTTCAACATTATCTCCATATTAAAATGTACTTGGAGGTCAAATTTTACATTTTTTTGAATTTTTTTACTATTTATTAAGATGGGTACAAAATTCAATGGTCTGAATTTGACTAGTTTTGTGAAATACTTAATAAACAGTAAAAAAATTCAAAAAAAGTAAAATTTGACCTCCAAGTATATTTTAATATGGAGATAATGTTGAACGGTCAGATTGACTGTTTGAACTTTAAAAATAAAAATATGTTTATTTTACAAATAGGTCCTTAGATGCATTGAAGCATCCCTCTAAAAGGAAAAATATCGGGATTCTGAGCAACACTGTTCGGATTTATAACTAATTACGGACCTAAGACTCGAGTTCTTTTCGGCCCGTTTCATTTTATAATTTTCTTTTTCTTTTTCCGGTCTTTGAAGCACTGGCGTCTGGCGGAGTGGCAGACATAAAATGTGTATTGAATATTGACATATCAAAATCGGGCTAGCAAATTATCAACTTTAATATCTCAATGAACCTTAAACGATCGCTTTCCGAATGATGGTTAACGATTCTGTTAAATTAATTCGACAGCAAGACCATCCCGAAACTTGCCCTTTTAAATCCATGCAAGTCTACGGAGCAAAACTAGAGTGTGATGTGCTCACCAAGAAGGATTGGTGAGCACACCTTCAAAAGGCTATAGGATTGATTCGAACTACGAATTCAAACTGCTGAAATTCATGTATTCATGAGTGATGCATGTACATGCAAAAATTTTAAAGTTTCGAATTCATTTAGTACATAATTAAGCGGTCAAAATAATGAACATTTTATAAGTTATTTTTTAAATTGTTTTATGTATTCATTTTTCATCATGTACTAAATGAATTCGAAACTTTAAAATTTTTGCATGTACATGCATCACTCACGAAATACATGAATTTCAACGGTTTAGATTCGTAGTTCGAAGTCAATCCGATGACTTTTTTGAGGTGTACTCACCAATCCCTCTTGGTGAGCACATCACACCCTAGTTTTGCTCCAAGTCTACCTTAGCACTTTAACAAACCATTCACTGATCATATATGTTTTGGAATTGTCATATACCGACAATAACCTTCAATATACTTCTTATGTCAAATTGAACTCCGAACTTTAATTTGACAATCATCTTTCCTCTCCCTCCCTCGAATTATGCAATTGATGACATTGACCACTCTCAACAATCAATTTATTATTTAATACTAAACTTTTATGTATGGAATGATCAGAATATCTTCGATAAATTTAAATTCTTGTTTGAATATTTTTATAAATGATAATACTTCATAATTTCCAATATCAATTTTACATTTAATAATAATTAACTACTTCATAATGTTTGCTGTATTTTATGTGTAAGTAAAATTAATTTTATCAATTTTAATTATTTATACAACTATACCTTTCATATAAAAATTATAAAGCATATATACGCAACTAATATTAGAAAAAATGAAATATCAAACATCTCATGTTTCATGAATATTTAATCAAGTGCCTACATTTTTTTTTTAAGATTTTACACACTTTTTTACAAATTAAAACTCATAAATTATGAATATTTTGAACATTATCTGTAAACAACCAAGGATATTTCTGATCATTTATATTTAAATTGAGCATTAAATAATCAATTCACTGTAAAAGGAGATTATTACCATCACTTGTATAATTCGAAGTGAAAGTTATAGTCAAAATTATAAGAAGTCAACTTGTCACAAATCAAAAGTTTGAGGACCTCCATGGTGTTACCCTTATTATTTTATGTACAACTCTCTCATGCCCCATATTTTAGGGCTTTCAGCTCTGCTTCAAAAATAAGAAGAAAAAACAACATGTCCCTCACGATGCAAGTTCCCAGTTATCATGCGTATATTCACTTTCCAAGTACTTTTTAGTAAAGGTGGTCCGGTAGATTAGTTACCTGAATAAATCCGAAGTTTTCAGAACATAGAAAACACCTAGTTTTAGATTTAAAATCATGATGTGCTTAAATAAAAGAGGAAATCCATTGCGTCCCACAAAGTAGCTAAACTGAGGTACATCAGCCGCTTGAAAAGGTCTAACAAAAAGCTTGAAATGCTGCTTCTATTAACCAAGGACACTACAAACTAAACAAGTTAAACAATTATAGTATCCTCGATTACTTACATCACAAAGAATCAATAACCTACAACATAACTCTAGTTCAAATAACAGAGATTACTAAATTAGAAACTCAGAGAGAGAGAGAGATGAGATACTTAGCAACTGCTGCTAAGTCTTTCAAAAAAACAAGGGAGATAATTATAACAATAAGCAGTAACAACCAAAATAGAAAAAAAATTAAAAAACAAGAGAAAACCTCTAACTAACTTCTTTAGAAACCTAAATCCTGGGAACCCTTTTATCCTTGCCCCTTCCATGCATATTCACCAGACACCCTATCATATGATATCATTTATGTACAACCCCTTCAATTACCCCCTCCCCCCCCTCTTTTTCCTTTCTTCTAAGTTCATTTTTCTAACGGAAGCTTAGAACACTCGACAATCTCTTCAAGGAAACTGTGAAAAACAGTAAGAGTTCAAAAAAGGGGTTACAGACAATCAATTCCGCACCATCTCACAGCAGAATCAATAGCTACCCGCCCAGTTGATCGGGGTTCGTTGTGGAGCTGGTGGGGGCGGGTAGAGGCCGGCAGTAGGCCCCACCCCAGCAGCAGTAGGGCCCACCACCTCAACTGAGTGAGGGGGAGGTGGCTGGAGGAGCTGGTGGTGTGGAATGGCCATTGCAGCAGTGTGAGGGTAGATTCCAGCAAAGGCATGGGGACCGGCAGCAGCTGTGGGAGGAGCCTGGGCCTGCTGCCCAGGCGGGCCAGGAGCAAAGGCTAAATGCTGCCCGGCTGCTCCTTGAGGAGAGAGCCCATAGAATGACCCAGCCTGAAGAGTAGAAAGGTCCCGCCCTGGTGCTGGTATCCACATTGCAGAGGCTTCACTCTGGAATGTAATCATTTTTAGTAAGATTTTAATTACGAAAGGTGTAAACTTGTTTTCCAACCCTACAAGATCCAGGAATATAGAACCATCATGTGCCCCTCCAGAATGAGAATATTCTTTTCAAAGTTTCAGTTCAAATAATATCCATTTGGCCTTAGCTATTTGCTTATTTTCTATGGAGGTTGATTTTTTCCCTTTTTTGCCTACTACTACCTGGAATATTGATTCTTATTTAATTCAGGGTTTTGAACCAACCATATTAAGTACCATTTAGTTTTCCAAATTTTCTTGAAAATATTCGCAAGATAACCTTTTGATCTCTATTATTCCTATCAAACTAATTCTCACTTGTCACTGAACAGAAAAATCATTAACAGAAATGTAAAAAAGCTAGATAATAAAGACGTACCTGTTGCCCTGTAATATACATGTTATTCTCCTTGAATTGTGCCCCAGTCATTTCATCACTCTCACCTGGATTCCCAGTCGTCACAGGCGAAGCACCCGCATAACCAATGGTGCTAAGTCCATACGCACTGTACATGCTCGCTGAACCAACATTGGTGAGAGCCCCTGTATTAACTGCAGGTTTGTACTGTCCGCCCACCTGAGGATACCTCATAGGCAAGGACGGAGCAGCACCTGGTGCACCAGTTGGAGCTGTGTAGATGCCCCCAGTAGGTGCCTGCTGCGGAAATGCAGTACCAGCTGCATTGCCAAGGAAAGGGTGGAGAGTGGGTGGTTGTACATAGAAGGGAGAGAGGTACTGGTTATAAGGCAGATAGTTAGGGGGGTAATGTGAAAGCTGTAGTGCCCCGACTGGGTGGCGAAAGACTGGCAAGGATTGTTGTGGAACTGAGATAGACGCTGGTATTATGCTGCCTGCTGGGCTAGCAACTGTGGACGAGCCAGAGGAGGATAGTATTACTGGGTTCCCTCCCTGCTAGAAACAATGCGACAAAATTTAGAGATGACTGTAATCAAGGACGATGGCTTTTACCAAACCAATATTTGTCATCTTTTATTTATTCAGTGTTCAAAAAAATTAGGCCCAAGAAGTGGTCAAAGATCCAAAATTTTGAATTACCTTCTCTATAAAGTACATTTTTTATTTTTTACTATGCCATTTTGAATTTAAATATATCATTTTTCTACTATGCTACCATTATACATTAAAGCTACCATATTTGTATCAGACGAGTATTTGACATGGATGCATGCACAATACGTATCAGTCAAGCCACGTGGTAATCCACTTAATAAAATTAAATTTTTTTTTGGCAGATTTATAATGGAATTCGCATGATACCAAATTTGGCACAAAATCCTGTTACAGCAACAATCCAAACCACTAAAAGGGGTGTGTTGGGAATGCATGTGACCTGGGGATCTTGTATGTACTGAGAACTCAGTGCTTTGCTCTTCTACAAGCTCAAATGCAGACTAGTTTAAGTCTATTATTTTGTTCGTTTTACATTTTCTGTCCTCAGTATATTTTCAAATTTGGTCTAACTATCCAACTCAGCAATCATATTATCATATCTTTGTATTATTAAAATAGAAGATCTTGTACTATAATTAGGTTCATATAAACTTATTTTCTGGAAAAAAATTATATATCAATATTTTCATGCACAAAAATAAGAGAAAAATTAAGTGCATAAAAGTAAATCATATTGTATCCTAGATTTTAATAAATTGCCGAATCGCCGTATACATATAGATACATGCATCCTTATCCATGAAGCATAGTTTTCCTACTATACACCTTTCGTAAGTGTCTTTTTGAGGAGAAACTTCTGGTGAAAGCAACATATCGGGTTTATTTAGGGCATAACAACCTGTCATTCAGATTGCCACGCCAAGAAATACAGTAAAAAGAAAAAAAAAAAAAAAAAGGCTTTAATTGTTATAAAGATACCAACCTCTGCAGAAATGTGACCAGCTTGACCAGTCAAAACTGAGATGTTGCCATACTTGATAGCTGCACCAGGGGCAAGGAATGGAGAGAACCGGCCATCATCAACTGCGGGCCGATACAACTGGGAGTAGTAGTTTGATGACATATCAAATGGTTGTTGTACCTGTGCAGTAACAAGTTTAACAAAATAATTTTTTCAAATGAAACTTTAAATGTGTAGACACAAATATGCAACTTCGGATCTAATTCTTAGTTTAAGGCACTAAACCAGCAAAACGTGTACACCTTTTTTTGAAACATTATGTGCACAGACAAATATACAAGTTTCTTTGTCTAATATGACACAAATACAATAATAGGGCAATTTTCCAAAACCCTAGGACGAACTTTTATTATTTTTATGCAAAAAAAATATTCCAGGTTTATAAACTTCAATATCAGGCTCATACAAAATTATGGGTGGATGGGAGAAAGCAATCCAGACAAATGGGAGGCGACGGTCCATCTTTTCTGACAAACCGGACAAATCCCAGACAGTGTCATGGGTAATGCAGCTATAGATGAGGCTAAATTGATTAAAATTTGCGAAAAAAAATGTTGTGATATGCCCAGTTTCATGCCCTAAATAAATCACAAGCATATGCCATGTGGATCTGTATAGGGTAAGCACCTAATACAGGTGCAGCAGAAAGCAGATTGCGCAACATAGGTCATGAGAACAACTATTTGACCATATTCTGATAGATGCGAGTGAAAAAAATAATAATAATAGCATACCGTCACATTTGGCTGACCGACAGCAGTACCATCGTGCGCCATTACCTGGGCTGTTTCTGGTACGTCCATGTCCTGAGGTTGGTTTTCAGTAAGCACATGGTTGACCTGACCAAATAAGAAAATAAGGAGATGGCAAACAACAACAACAACAACCAAGCCTTTAGTCCCAAACAAGTTGGGGTAGGCTAGAAATGAAACCCAACCGGAATATAAGGAGATGGCAAGGCAAGTTTAAAATGCAACAGAAAGAGTTAATTGTACATTTGTACTGGTAGAATAATCATCACGACTGGACCTCCAGCATCAACAAATAAATTCCAGCTTTATTCTTTTTCTTTCTATTCAATTATGTGTTTATCAGCTTTATACCGGATATGCAAATTATCTTCTTTTTTAAGGTTTGCTAGAAAAATTTAACACAGAACAACTCTACCCTTATTCATGCATCACCAGTTATAATGGTAAACAGCACCACAGGTATAATTCAGGCCTAAAACAACTTGTACAAGAAATTGCATAACAAGTCCACATCAGAAATTGAAGCCGTACCATTGAATTAGGTATATGATTTACAATACCATCTTGTTGCTGTTGTGAAGCTGTTCCTGGCACATCCATAGGCTGAGATTGGTTTACACTCAGAGCATGATTGGCCTGTTCATATGAGGAATAAGGAGCTGACGAGAACTCGGCACTGTCTTGCAGGCTCACAGTAGCTTGTTCCTCCTTAGACTCCGCATCAGCAGTTGAGGCAGAGGCAGGGGTGTCAGCAGGAGAGATGCTTTCTGCTACTTGCCTTATTGTACTTGGTTGATCTGGTACAGGGATAGTAGAAGGTACCACCTGAGGGCTGTACACATGCAGCATATGTAAATGAAAATAAAATAATTAATATTAAATTAGTAATGAATATAGAGAAAATTGTTATGTCATTCAGACCCTGAAATAAAGGTCCTAAATTTCAATGTATGGAGGAGAATGGAGTACAATCCAGCACAGGTACAGTTATTTGCCAGCCATTCTGGTTTCTTTATTGTTTCTCAGCCAAAAGCTACTTTATAATAGCCAGATCCATTTCTAAATCTGATCATTAATCTCATACAAAACGCAAAAGTATACAAAATACTTGAGAACAGGACTTGAATGTGGCTGTTATACCCAGAATTTAACAAAGAAGACCTCTCTCACCTTGAGGTACTTTCTTGGGCTGATTCCTCAGCCTGCTGTGGCAATGCAGCCTCAGGCTTGTATGACTCGGTGCTTTTCTCACTCATTCTAGGCCCATTCACAGAAGCTGCAATCAGACTGCAGCTCGATTCAAAGCTCCCGAAGCTCAGACCATATTTCTCTGACTCTGGCACCTGTGATATTTATACACAAACCAAAGAAAGTAGTTACAAATATAGAGATTGTTTCTGTGTAGGATTGAATATTTTGCAGTTACAATACTGCTGGTGGGTAGCATACCATACTGTATTGTATTTTGGTCCATAAGTTAATTTCTTTGTTGTTTACCTTCTATCCCTTTTGAGTTTTCACTTATTTCCATCATGAGAGAAGGGTTGCCAGTAAAGAGTACAAGATCCTATATTATGTTCTAAGCCAAAATCCATTTCTTCAGCATATTATAACAGTCTGTCCATAAAAAGTTGCTATTACCAATACTCTTAGCAATACTACCACCAGAGAAAACAAGTAAAATGTTTCCAATTGTACCAGTAATCGACAAGTTCATTGCCAGTATGGATCATACCTGGAGGTGATTAGGAATAATGACGTGCTGCCTTTCTGATACGTTAAGCTCATCTAGCTTTCTCTCCACTTTCGTAACCATACCTGTGCTCTCATTTGGATCAGGTGCAGGGACAGAAACTGTAACATGCTCAGAGCTTGAAGGTGCTAAATCTGTAGTGGCAGTGGGTGCATTGGACGGCTCAGCGGAGGCAATGTTGTTTGTAGATTTTGGCTTCCATTCCTTATTCGGTGCTCCTGAAACAACATTTTAATTAACCAAAAGTAAGCACTATCATTTCTTGGGGCAAGATGCACGCCAACCATACTAATCATAAGTAACTAAATGTTATTTCTAATCTGCTGATAACACACTAATACTTCAATTAAGCATACAAAGCCTCAAATAAAATTTTCAAGGCAGATCTGCACACAATGCACACAATAGGCAGTTTACAAGAAAAAAACTCTGGAGTTGAAGGTTATATTCCTGCTTATAATGGCAACATGCAAAGCACAGGTATCAATTTGTTTTTCTGCAGGAGCAGGAGAGGAAATTTCTCAAAAATAACAGACAAGTATGGAGCTACCTCTATGCGGACCATTGGGATTCGAGCCTCTGCTGTTGTATCCAGAAGAGGGTCTGCTGTTAGACGATGATCTGCTGCTGGAAGAGGGTCGACCATTAGAAGGACGTACATGAGCAGACGGAGCTGCATGAGTTGTCTCTGCATGAACAATCTCAAATTTTATCAGATAATAAAAGGCAAGTAAATTTGACTTAAAGCCTGCCAAAATCTGAGTGAAAATAGATGATACTAAATAAGTATCAATGTTAACCCAAGAAAGTTTCTTAATTATTTATACATCCCCACCCCCCCAATACACACGCACAATATCCAAGATACCTTCACAATTGCGTGTTTGATTTACAATACATAAATTTTCTACAACTGCCAGTTAGTGCAGCTATTTCCTGCTTTTTTGTAACTTTACCAACAACTTAGTGTTCTGATCCGTCCCAAGGTGAGCAATTCCGCCATTTTATGCTTGGAAAAGGTACTTAATTGAGAGTACATACTTGTGCAAAACTAAATGGCACAGCACAAGGATCCAAGGTTGTTTATTACTTCGCCCAGTACTCTATGAAATCAATTGAAAAGGTATACACAATCACCTCTGTTGGTGAAAGAAGTACCGGAGTTCCTCTGGCTACCAACAGGACGCCTGATTGTACCAGCTGCACGGGGACTGCGTGCATCAAGTGTCGGCACTAGCACGGGATCTGATGTAGATGAACAAACAGCAGCTGCCAAGAGAGAAGAGGAAGGAGGCTTCGCCAAGATACCAGCACCAAGTACAGGGGCTGGTGGGAGGGATCCATCTGAGCCCCCCTTCTCAGTCGGGACTGATGGAGAAGAGGGTTTTGGCTTGAGCTTGTTATTATTAGCAGTTGTGTTGGAAAGAGGTGGCAGAGATTCTTTTGCCTTGAGATTAGCAGTAGTGATCTTTGGTGAGCGGCTGTGAGATGAAGGTGGATGGTCTATTATGATGGCCCCATTTGGTTGACCAGTGGGGAGGCTAAAAATGAAATAAGGATAAATAAGTATACAAAACCATTTTTATAAAAGCAACAGTAAACTCACGATAATTCTTCACTTAGATATCTACTTTTTTGTACATATTCTTTGGGATTTGTTTAAAAATATATATATAATTGCTAGAGGTTTCACAGGGAACCACCATACAGAAGGCCCGATCTTTTCTGCCATTTGGATTTGTTGCATCAAGCAAAGCAGCATGTTTTTTTTTTACAAAGTGTATGTGATTTATAAATATTTACTCAAGCTCTAGTACATCGTCTAATGGGTATATGATGCAAAATTGAAACCCTAGGGCAGATAGAATAAGATTATTTACCTTGGTGTAGAAGTAGACGCTTTGGCCTCCTTTCTGGGGCTGACAGATTCAGTTGGCATTTTTCCTTTCTCTACAGTTTTATCAGTTATTGCTCCATTTTCCTTTAAAGATGCTGCACTTTTGCCAGCCTTATCTGAGCCATTAGAAGAATAAATCATTTTCAAGACATTACAAGTCAGAAATAATGACTATCAGGACAATACCTGACAGGTCAATTATTGGTAAAGTAAGGTAGCTACACTGACAGTACTCGAGACCAAATCAGGTGCCTTGACTATGATTCTAATGTTAAGTCTTGTTTAATGTTTTATGAGTGGGGCTATGGTACTATGCATAGCGTAATTGATCTCTACTATGAATGAATATCTTTTTTTTCGAAGTTCAAACAATTGATCTGAACCGTTCAACATGATTAACATACAAAAATATATTTGCAAACTAAATTTTATATTTTTGGAACTTTCTTTTTGTACTATTTTTTAAGATAGGTAGAAAATCATTTGATTTAAATATTCTAGACCATTCAAAAGTAGTGATTTTCTACCTATCTAAAAAATAGTAAAGAAATTTAAAAAATATAAAAATTTAGTTTGCAAGTATATTTTCGTATGTTAATCATGTTGAACCATTCAGATCTGACTATTTGAACTTTGAAAACAAAAATATTGTTGCGTAGTACAGACCAATCTGTGCTATGCAGTACCATAGCCTCACTCATGTTTTATTGTTGGAACTGTGTGTGATTAGGTCCTTTCTTCCCTTCCCTCCCAAGATATCACAATTGAGTTGAATGCCTGCCAGCTACACTGTATGAGCATAGGTATTGCATAAAGGTCACCCCCCCTCGATGGTCGGTAAATCAGTACACCTCGATCAGGCACAAAGAGCGCGGTTTCTTTGTCACCAACTTTTACTTGCTTAGGAACTATCACAGTAAACTTGCAGTTTCACTAAAATGAGTGGAAGTACCTTTCAAGAAGCGGGAAGAGAACCTCCCTACTCGCCCATAAGCTTCGGGCCTATTTTTTTGATCAACTGCCTCTCTGTTACCTCCCTGTCAAGTTAAAAAGCAACAAAGTGGAGTAATCAGTGAATATTAGTGCATTGCAGAGAGTGAGAGACTTGACTGCATACAAGTAGCACTTGCTTTGAACTTGTATTACAATGAACTATATCCTATGAGTTAAGGTTTTGCATGGATATTTGGCAGTATGTTAATGTTCAACCTTTCACTAAGCCCAAGTTTTCCTCAGTTAAGCAATCAAAATGGAAGAGCAGCAAAAAAAAATTTAAAAAATTATTGGAATCGTCTCATACCAAAAGAAGATAGGTTGGTTATACCAGTCCCGGAATTTAATCAAACAGTACTGAAAAGTAAAACTACAAGTGCATCAACTAAAACCAGGCATTACTAGACAGTGATTAGGGCTTATAAGAAAATACATACTCCAATTAGCTGCTTCTCAGTATTCAAGTTTTTGAGAGATAAGCACGTATTTGTGCCTTAAAGATAAACATCCATTATCCAACAATGTATTGTTCGATTTCCAACTTTTTCTTAATTAATTCCCACAATTTGTTGTCCAAGCACCATTTAGCGGCTTATACATTAAAATTAACTTCAAAATAAGCCAAGAAATTGTGTCAATCATAATTAAGTAGGATTGATGGGAGAAATAAAGGGATTTTACCTCCTTTTTCTTGTCACGCCTCCTTTTGACTTCATGGAAAGTATCTGAAAGAAAAAAATGAACTTAGTTACACAGTAACAGATTACAGGGACACAATTTAACCAGTAAGATTTTCTCCATCAGTTATTAATGGGACTTGAGAAAAATAAACTTCCGAGAAACTAACCTAGATAAAATCACAAAATTAACAGATTAAATAAAATTGTCGCAAAGTTTAATTTCGAAATAGTGGTTTTAGCAGACTAAAGCAAATAAGACTGACAGCCTATAAATCTCCAGGCATTGGAGAGAGGAAGTCAAACAACCAGACTCGAGTGAACCAGACGGAGCTCGAACTGAACTGGATCAAGCAATATCAACGTGAGAAAGAAAGAAAGGGAGAAAAAATCTCCATTGAAACCTTGGAGAAGAAGCTTCTGGCAAGTTTCGTTGGGATCCATCGAGCATTCGCGAAGCATGGCATAGACTTCTTCATCGCTATGGTTCGACGCGATCTCCTTAATGTTATCGATAGTTTTCCTTACCCCCGCCGGAATCGACGCTGCCGGAACCCTAGATCCGTCGCCGCTCTTTCCTGTACCTCCGTTCATATTCGTTTTTCCAGAAAGAGAAGAGGAGGGGGGAAGAGAGATTTGGGGGTCGAGTCGGGTGGGGTTTAGTCGTTTAGAGAGAGACGGGAAAAAATTGAAAAGAAAATTAAGGATACGGGGATTTAAGAGGGGCAAGGAAATTTCTAAGTATAGTCTAGTCGGAAACAGTGGACTCCAGGTGTCCCCACGAGTCTGACTGCTACGAAAAGGGAAAGTTTTTGGGTTGGAGGGAGGAAAAAAGACACCAGTTTCTTTTAACAAGTAAAATAATGAACGAATAAAATATATCAGAATATAACAAGCATATTTTAAAATATAAATAGGACCCTAACATTATTAAGGGAGAGTTTGTATTTTCGGAAATCGGAAGGAGAAAAAAAAACATCAATTTTTCAACGGAATTAAATAAACATCAATTTTTAAGAAATTGCAAGAGATTTATGATTTATTTGCAAACTACGTAGTTAAAAAAAGTAGATAAATTCGGCAGAGATGCTAGATCGGGCAGAAATATTTTTTAATCCATATCCATTACAAATTGTTTTTATTTATATTTTTATTCGTTACAAATTATCTTATTCGTACTCTACTCTTACCCGTTATGATTGTTGGATAACGAAACGGTAGCGGGTAAATAACGGGTAATGCTAATATAATAAATATTTTTATTATTTACTAAATAAAATATTAAAACACATTCATTTCACACATATGTACGTGTTTTAAAAATCTAAATTTTATTGAGATTTGTTGAAATTTATTTACATGTTTAATGGTTAATTAAGTGTAACACAACTACCAATAATAGTTGGAGAATGAATATTCATTGCTCAATAAAATATATAATATATATAATTTTTTTTATAATTACTTTATCGGGTAATGAGTAAGGAATAGGCTTTATCCGTACATTTACCTGTTTAGATAACAGAATAAAATATTTATTTTGTACCCTATAAGTTTATGAAAAAAAAATCTTATATGTACATGTCTTATCCAATACGATATAGGTCGGGTAAACCGATAAAATAGTGTCATTGACACCCCTAGTGTTAGAAAGTAAGTCTAATCCATTTTTGCGCAATACTTTATAGATATATGTGATATAATTTTTATTTAGGAAGCTGATAACAGTACCCACGCTTCAGTACCTGCACTGTACCCACACCGTAACTACCATAACTATCTGGGGACTGGGGGGACCGCAAAAACTCCAACACAAATTTTTTTTTCTAAAATATTAATACATATGCAATGAAATATTTATACATATGCACAAAAGTATTTATACCTATGAGGTGAACAATTTTTATGTAAATAATTGTCTCCCAACCAAATCTCCCAAACGTACCCGCATCATAAATACATGTGGAGGACCACTCAAACTACATGGGGGGTCATACACGTTTTTAGAGGTGGATTTTTTTTCTCTGTACAATCTTGTCCATATTTCTGACGATATGTGAGGAATTTTACGAATCTAAAACCACGAACGTCTTCTACGCAATCTTCTCTTTCAAATGAGATCCATGGTGATGTATTTTAGAGCAAGTATTTTTTACATATGACACTAGATGATGTCTGAATAAAAAAATATTAATATTAAGTACAACAAGTATTTATACCTCTGCACTGAAGTATTTATGCCTATGTAGTCAACTATTTTTGTTAGATGAAAGTTGACATGGGGATGATTGGGTAAGGTTGATGTGGTGATACGATTGGTGTTCCCACTATTTCATTAGAGGAAGGTTGACGCGGGGACAATTGGGGATAAGCATAACAAGTTACGCATCAAAGTATTAATATCTTATTTTTCAAATATTAATATCCTATCTTTCAAGTATTTATATCTATGAAAGTTGACGCGGGGACGAGTGCAGAGACTGAGAAAGGGAAATATATAATTAGCGGGGACCATACAATTAGTGGAGATCATAAAAGGAGGAGTGTTGCAGGGATTTTAGAATAATAATTAATGAGGACCATATAATATCTTTTTAAAATAATAATTAGTGGGGACCATAGTACATAATTTCTTTAAATGGGGTGCAGGAATTTTGAGGATACAAGAGTGAGGGTGTTCAAATAATTATTCTTTTATTTATTAGGATATCTGCAAAATCAACTATTGTTGGCATCGGAAAATAATTATAGGATTGCCTTGAAAAATAGTTAAAATGAAAATAGCATGGAATATGATAAATTAGCATTAAATATTTGGAATTTGATTTTATATTTGACTCGGGACTGTAACTATGTTAGAAAAAAGTAACAATAATTTCAATTATAATTGACAAAATAATATAAGAGAAAACAGTAGAAAGATATATTTGAAGTTATATTTTATTCATTGTTTTTGATTGAATACAAAGGAGAAGATAGCTGCTGTATATATAGCAAAGCGTATCATTAACCTAATTACATTTTCTATAGAAGTCAAGAAATCGCCTAATTATATTTTCTATAGAAGTCAAGAACTTGCTGGAATCATCAAGAAGAATAATAGGCTGCCAAATCTGTTGGAGAGTAATTTTAATCCTCTCCATTTGGAGCAAGACTGGACATGTCTTTTATTGTCTTAACAGCCCCCCCGCAAGCTGATGGGGCGAGAGTCACGGTCAGCTTGTCCCGAAGAAGAAGAAAGCGAGGTGTAGATAGGGCTTTAGTCATGATATCACCAATTTGATCTTTGGAACACAAGAATTGGATTTGAAGTTGAGACGAGGTGATTCTTTCTCGAACGAAATGGTAATCCAATTCAATGTGTTTAGTACGAGCATGGAACATAGGATTGGAGGCGAGGAAGGTAGCACCAATGTTGTCGCACCATAAGACGGGAGGAGAGGAAGAAGAAGTTTGAAGTTCGGCCAAGATGTATTGCACCCAAATTAATTCAGCACTTGTGTTGGCAAGACTCCTATACTCGGCCTCCGTGCTAGATCTCGAGACTGTTGGTTGTTTCTTAGAGCTCCAAGAAATGAGATTGGGGCCTAAGTATATGCAAAATCCGGATGTGGATCGACGGTCGTCGGGGCAACCAGCCCAATCGGCATCACAATAAGCATGCAAAGTAAGATCGAGGGCTGGTTTGAGAGAGAGGCCGAATGTGTGGGTGCCATTGAGATATCTCAAAATTCTTTTGACGGCTGACCAATGAGTGGTAGAGGGAGAGTGCATGAATTGAGAAACTTTGTTGACGGCAAAGGCAATGTCGGGTCGAGTTATCGTGGCATACTGAAGCGCACCAACAATTGAGCGGTAGAGAGAAGGATTATCCAAGGGATCGCCATCATGTTTAGAAAGGGAGAGAGAGGAGGCCATAGAAGAGGAGCACGGGCGAGCATCTTGCATGTTGGCACGGCCAAGTAGATCATGGATGTATTTTGATTGGCTCAAGTGGAGGCCATTTTGTGAAGAGGAAACCTCGATGCCAAGGAAGTATCGAAGGGGGCCAAGATCTTTGAGAGCAAATTTGTGTTGAAGGTGGGTGATGAGATGAAAGATAGAGTCGGGATGGCTGCCGGTAACAATGATATCATCCACGTAGACAAGGAAAATGATTGTGCGGCCATGAGAGTGAAGCACAAATAGAGATGGATCACATTGAGAAGCTTTGAACCCGTATGCAAGTAGGGCGGAGCTCAAGGTATGAAACCAAGCACGGGGGGATTGCTTTAAACCATATAGAGCCTTAGAGAGAAGACATACATGGTTGG
The DNA here is from genome assembly GCA_025461045.1 of Carex parvula. Lineage (NCBI taxonomy): Eukaryota > Viridiplantae > Streptophyta > Magnoliopsida > Poales > Cyperaceae > Carex > Carex parvula. Next base: position 274,124 of record JAJGRW010000309.1, on the reverse strand, counting down.
GAAGTGAAGAATCAATGAAACCCGGGGGCTGTTGCATGTATACCGTTTCATGTAGGTCGCCATGTAGAAATGCATTTTGTACATCCAATTGGCGAATGAGCCATCCGCGAGAAATTGCAAGTGTGAGAACAATACGAATGGAAGTGGCACGGACGACAGGGCTAAATGTTTCGAAGTAGTCAATCCCTTCTTGTTGATTGAAACCTTTGGCGACGAGACGGGCCTTGTATCGGTCAATCGAGCCATCGGGTTTTCGTTTGGTTTTGTAGACCCACTTGCAACCAATGATGTTGTGATCCATAGGAGGAGGTACAAGTGACCAAGTTTTGTTACGTGCAAGAGCATCGATTTCCTGAGCCATAGCATCTCGCCAATGCTTAGAGTGTTGTGCTTGAGAGTAAGTCAAAGGATCGGGTGAAGGGGAAATAGAAGCGGTAAGGGCAATATGGTCAGGAAATAATTTTGGTTTTCTTGTTTTATCTCTGGTACGAGTAGTCATGGAATGGGTAGAATGAGAAAGTTGATGGGAAGAGGTGGTGGCAGTAATAGGTTCGGTTGAGAGGCCGGTGTTTGGTAAAGAGGTTTGGGTAGGATGTGTAGTGGCAGGTGGGATGGGGTTCGGCCTAGCAGGTAGAAGGGGCTGCGGCATAGAAATAGTAGAAGGGTGCGGCCCAGTGGGAGGTGATGAGTTCGGTCCAGTGGGAGGGCAGCTGGGCCTAGAATGATTTGGGCCATGTGAAGAGGTTGCGGCAGGAGTAGTGGAAGTCGGCCTAGAAGGGATCTGTGAGACAGGATCGGTTGGAGAGATGTGTGCAGGCCGAGTAGAGTCAAAAATTGGAAGCCACAGGGAAGGTGCTACGCAAGTAGAGTCATGCTGAGGTGTAGTGGAAGCCGCCACCTGAAAAGGGAAGGTGTCCTCATCGAAGGACACATGTCTAGAAACAAAAATTCGATTAGTATCAATGTGAAGACATTTGTAGCCTTTTTGAGACAAACCATAGCCAATGAAGACACAAGGCAAGCTTCGGTTTTCGAGTTTGTGAGAGTTGTATGGTTTAGTCAACGGAAAACAAAGGCAACCAAGAATGCGGAGCATGGAGTAGTCGGGGGTTTTGTGAAAGAGGAGAGAGTATGGAGAAGGTGATTTGGTTGCGGTAGGAAGTCTATTAATAAGATAGACTATGCTTGCGAAAATTTCGTCCCAAAAGGTAAGAGGAATAGAAGCTCGATTGATAGTTGCAAGGGAGAGTTCGACTATATGACGGTGTTTTCGTTCGGCAACACCATTTTGTTGAGGTGTGTAGGGACAAGAGGTTTGGTAAATGAGTTGAGGAAATAGGCGTGAAAGAGGTTTGAACTCGGTTCCATTGTCGGTGCGTAAGGTTTTGATTGTAGTGTTTAGGAGATTCTCAACTTGGGTTTTAAAACGAGTAAAAATAGAAACTAATTCATCTTTAGAGCGCATAAAGAAGATCCACGTAAATCGTGTAAAATCATCAATGAAAACCACATAATAACGAAAACCGTTAGTGGAGCAAACGGGGGCCGGACCCCATAAATCCGAATGCACAAGTTCAAGAGGCGAAAAAGTAGAAGAAGTGCTATAAGAAAAGGGTAATTTGTGACACTTAGCAAGACAACAATCATGACACATAGACAAAGTTTTAGAAGTGCAAGGTAATTTATTAGAATGTAAAACATGAAGAGTAGTAGAAGCGGAGGGATGGCCTAAGCGGGCATGCCAAGTGTCGGCGGTAACATGAACACCAAAGAAAGCATGAGGAGAAGGTGAAGATGGAATAGTGACGGAGTAGAGACCTTGATGGAGTTTAGCTTGAAGAAGGGTTTGCTTGGTGCGGGAATCCTTAAGAACACAACAAGAAGAGGAGAACTCAATGATTAGTGAATTATCAAGTAATAGTTTAGATAGACTAAGAAGGTTTTTGGTGAATTGGGGCACATGTAAAATATCTTTGAGATGAATAGTGCAAGAATCAAATTGAAAAGAAGAGGAACCAATGTGATGAATGGGCATACCGGTACCATTACCGATGTGAAGAGAATCCATACCCTCATACGGAATGAAAGACGACAAGTTGTTTAAGTCGCTTGTAACATGGTGAGAGGCACCCGAGTCTAGAAGCCACTCGGAGGTTGAAGAAGAAGGTAGGTTCGGCTGAGCAATAAAGGCATGAGGCTGCTGTGGTGATTGAGGAGAAGGGGCAGCATATCGGGCATCATACCGGTACCAACAAATTAAAGCGGTGTGGCCACGCTTAGAACAGACCTGACATATCTCAGATGGGTTCCTGTTTGGATTAATGGGGGCGCGGGCCTGCTGGTCACGAACTGGAGGGTAAGAACCAGGCGGGTTAGGCAACAGAGGGGGATTTGAGGAGGTATTGCGCGGCCCAGAATGGTTTGGCCCAGAAAATTTTGGTGCTGAGTAGTTCGGTCCAGTGGAGTTCGGTCCAGAAAATGAGTAAGAAGGCCTTGCTGGTTTCGGCCCATGTGGATTAGAAGATCTGTATGAAGAGCGAGGCTGATTGGGGTTTGATTTGTGGGGGCGCGGGGCAGAAACAGCGAAGGCAGAAGGGGATGCCTCGGTGGAGTGTTGAGTTTGGAGGCGAGCCTCGTGGGTGAGAAGAAGTGCATGGAGCTCCGGCCAAGAGAGATGATCTTTAGTAGTAGCTGACACCACAAAGGAATTAAAATCAGCACCTAGACCACCGAGGGTGTAAAGAATGAGATCTTCATCGGAAACCGGATGTCCAATAAAAGCGAGCTCATCAGCAACCGAGCGGATGCGGGAGAGGTAGTCACTGCAACTAGAGCCGCCTTTGACAGTTGTTTGAAGGCTGCGACGGAGTTCGGCAAGGCGAGCGCGCGAAGTCGCAGAGAAGGTTTGCTGGAGATGAAGCCACAGATCAGAAGAAGAGCGGCACGAAACCACCTGACTCAGAAGAGTTTCAGAAAGGGAAGATCTGAGCCATCCAAGGAGAAATTGGTCTTGGCGGTGAGCAGGATTTTCGACCTCCAAGCCGCTGACAGTAATGGTCGGACTTGGAGAAGGAGGGGAAAGAAACTGATGAAGACCATAGCCAAGAAGAAGGGGCTCAACTTGGGATTTCCAAGCAAGATAATTGGTTCTAGTTAATTTGGTGGAGATGGGGATATTCAGGAGAACAATAGAGTTGTTAGATGAATTTTGGGTAGGAGGAGGAGGAGGAGTTTGGGGTGATTCAGGAGGAGGAGGAGGTGCATCCATGTCAGCGGACTACAGCTCTGATACCATATGAGAAAACAGTAGAAAGATATATTTGAAGTTATATTTTATTCATTGTTTTTGATTGAATACAAAGGAGAAGATAGCTGCTGTATATATAGCAAAGCGTATCATTAACCTAATTACATTTTCTATAGAAGTCAAGAAATCGCCTAATTATATTTTCTATAGAAGTCAAGAACTTGCTGGAATCATCAAGAAGAATAATAGGCTGCCAAATCTGTTGGAGAGTAATTTTAATCCTCTCCATTTGGAGCAAGACTGGACATGTCTTTTATTGTCTTAACATAATATAATTTAGAAGGAAAAAAAACGTTGTTATACATATCGTCGTATTTTATGGTTGGCTGGATTATTATTTTTGGTGGCTTTGAATGTGTCTTTTTATATAGACAGGTTGTTTTATCTTAAAATATGTGCTGGATCCTATCAGCATTTCCTCTTTTTTTCTTTTTTTCTCTTTGCATATTTTACAAGCAGCGAACACAAGAATCGAAATTTTTTAGTTACCATTCTGAAATTTCAAAATTTTGATATTACCACCACTTTAAAAAAAATTCAAAAGTTACTATGTACGTCAGTCCGCGCATCAAATCTCTCTCTTTTTTTTTTAGAATCAGACTATATGTTCGTGTTGTCCCTAACGACACCAATAGGAGGATGAATATGGTGACTTAAAGAACCTTAGACGTTTTTCGTGATGGTAAGCAAAACAAACAAACAACCGCAATCAATTAACAATGTAAAGCAAATAGATAGAGTAAGAGAGATTGATACGTGAGATGTAACAGAGTTCAACTTAAAATGTCTATGTCTCTGGGGCAATGCAACATCGTCGGCGTGCCTTTCCTATTACCTAATGAAGAAAATGATACAACTCGTGACACGTAAATCCAAACAAGGTGGAAAGTCACAGACAACTCGTGTACAAGGTTGAGCCTAGAAGCTCGGGTTGGAGAGTTAGAGAGAGTGACACATGAGTTGTTAACGGAGTTTGGCCAACTAAAGGACCTACGTCTTCGGGGCGCTGCGACTTAAACTGGGTGCGCCTTTCGATTACCCAAGAAGAAAGGAATACAAGTTGTGACCGGTGAGACAACACTCAAACGGTCCACAAAACAGAAAGGTGAGCACTACATGCTCAAGCAAATAAGCAAGCACAACGGCTTGGAATAGGTGAGCAACAAGGACTCTAAGTCTAGACAATCACTACTTTCACTCTTATCTCGCACTGATCAATTTAAGTGAAGTATTTTTGAGGTTGTTGGAAATGATATAGATAGTTTAAACACAAGCAGCAATGGACTCACTAAACCTCAAATGATTTCTAAAGTCGGGACTCAAAAGTTATTTCTTTATTTATAGTGGAAGTTCTAGATCTCTCAAATAGAGAAACAAATATAGAGTTTTTGTTTCCACCCATAGTGATAGAATTTTCACTACGACTGAGGCAAATCTCAAGATTTGTAGAATTAGGGTTTGCCAGATTTGCTTGTGCTTAGTTATCAGTACTGACTTGCCTGATTAATTTAGATTTTTAATTTGATTTTCTGCCTTGCAACTACTAGTCTCAGGCAGTCGCAACTTCATATCTACTTTACCATACTTTTATATATAAATTAAAAATGATAAAATAAAATGGTAAAGTGTGATCTTCATAATCTTCGTGATCTCTCTATGATTTTCCGTAATCTTTATGATTCAACATCTCGTCAATATTAGACATTCTAAATGGCTCGTGTGAATCATCCATCAGATCATTTGTATCAAATCATTCCTCAAAGCCCGAGGAGATCGTGTATCAGATTATCTTGTACAACTTGTCGCGTCAAGTTGTCATGATATGTATCTTTGACTTACTTTGACCTTCGGACGTAACAATTAAACATGCATACATCTCAAACAAAGAAACTGTATAATTGAATATTTATATGTTTTGCAAATTAGTCAAACAACACAAAAGATTACTTACAAAAATAGTTGAAACCAGATTTTAGCAGGCTTGGATGTTCATCAATTTGATTCCGACCTTCTTGAGTTGATTTCAATTTATTCATGGACTCAAAGAAACAAACCTCCTACATATTCATATTAAGATGAGGGTAAAAAATCCTCTATCTTAAATGCCTCCGCTTTTCAAATTTTGAATAAGAAATATTGTAAAATTTATAATAAAATATAATTATTAGATTCGATTTATATTACTCTCTTCAGACACATAAAAGTTACATCTTATGAACCTTTTTTTAATAAGAATTAATAATTTGAAAAATCAACATCTAGAAATTAAGTGTAATTTTGTGAGTATTCGATGCTAATTAAATAAAGTTAATATAATATAATTTTTACTGCACATGTAGAGAAAATAATATAAATATTATTTAACGATTTTATACTGATATTTGATTTTCAATTTTGAGTCATTAAAGTTTTGAAAATAAAGATACAACAGAGGCGTAAAAACTAGAGATATTTGAACGAGGCTTCCTCTAAACAAAATGTAAAAACTATTTGTAATTAATATAATAATAAATTTACAATAATTTACTAATTAAGCATCTGATAGGTCCATATGTCAATGACCCTTAATAAGCCCAAGCCCGACCCATAAAGCATTTGTTTAGACCTAGATCCGCAAAGGACCGGCCCAAAATAAAACAGAATAGGACCCCCAGTATAGGCTATGGCCCAAAAAACAGGTCAGGACTCGGAACCCCTCCCGGGCCAGCCCGAGATCAAGGATAGCCCGAGATTCGGACCCCCTCCCGGGCTAGCCCGAGGCCGAAGACAGTTCGGGATTCGGACCCTCTCTCAGGGTCAGTCCGGAACCGAACAAAACAAGGCTCAAAGCCTAAAATGCCGAACAGTCGAGGAAGATCGACATACGGCCTCGCTGTTCGGCTTAGAGACAAATTATGCGAATACTACCGCCTATTATGCGGACGCCCTCAACAGTTATGCGGACCCTCGTCATTAATGCTGACAAGACCCCGCTACAGTAGGGCGCCCCCTATTTAAGGCAGAAAATTCCCTAGAAAAGGGGATTGCATTGATTACTAAGACAAGAGGTACTAAGAAGGGTTAGAGCGTTAATATCTCACCAACACCCCGCGTGTTCACCGTCTCGGCTCGTTTCACTCGAGACGGGATGAGCCCCGTCTTCAGGACCCAGTTCCATCACGGCCTGTTCCCCTGAGACAGGACGTGCCTGTAGCTTACCGGACCAAGTCCAAGTACGGCTCGGCCCTCTAGGGAAGGGACGTATCATCATCATTATTATTTTCTAGTAACACAAATTAATACTATATTAAAATATTTCTAACTTATATTACATTAAAACCATATTTTTTTAAAAAAATTGTCAAAATCTTAGCTTTTATTTCTTATTTCCTTGTATACAATTTATAATTTTTCCAAACAACCATATTTTGAGGTTTTTCTACAAAAATTACCAGCCATCAATTTATTACTGTTGAAAGAAGTCGGGCGGTGCTGTTGAATTCACATTTACCGGACTGAGTACAATTGAACCGGACGGCTCAAAATTATTCTTTTTAACTTGGCACTATCTCAAAGCACAAATAATAATGTCCCTGCGCCATCCCGAGGAAGAACCGGCTGAGAGTAAATCTGGGCCGTCCGTTTCAATTTTGTTGAGTCAGGTACCTGGGAGGATACGGATCCGGTGCTGTTCCCTCTGGAATGTCTTGCGGACCCCAATAGGTTACGCCGGTGCAATGATCTGGTAGAACAGGTCCATGTAATGTATATATAATTGGGGAAGTAAAGGCTCCTGTATTCTTCTCCTCGGCTTCGTCTCTACCGATTGCTCGCTCTTAACCCTAAACCTAACTCTTCCCTAATTAACGTTTGAAGCCATGGCTGGGAAACATAGAGAAAACGATGGCGCAAGTCCTGCGTGAGTCTCTTCTCATATCTAATCATACAGTGCTAATTATTCGATTTGTTCGACTTTTTTCTTCACAAGTACTATCTGTGAGCAGTCTTGCTGTCAACGATGCTAAAAAAGTTGCTATATGCGTCAATAGTTCCATGTATTTCTTTCAATTTAGAGTGATTATTCTTAATTTTTTTCTGGACAATCTGATTATTCAGACCGAGAACATTTCAATCCTATCTTATGTTTTAATGGGGGAAATTAACTATTTTGAAAGTTTTGATGGGTATTCCGTCAATTAACCCTTTTTAATTACTCAGTAGATGGCTGTGAGCAGCGTACCAAACAGTGCAAACACGGTAATCCATCTTAGAATCTGTGCTTCCCTAAAAATCATCTGGAAATAATCCCAACCAAATGGATTTTTTAAATTTCTGTAAGTACCCTCCAAAGAGTTATTCTGTCTTTTGCTTGAAATAGTCAAGTTTTTGCAATTTTTCAAGGCATGCTGGTGAAAATTTTGTTTTGTAAGGAGTGAGGGCCTGCATGTGTTTTAGTTGAAGTGTAACAAAACTTTCAGTTAAGATCGGCGTCCGTATAAATAATGGAATCTTGAACTATTTTTTTTGGTATTCGGAAGTCTAATTTAAGTGGGATTTATGTTGCTTTTATCCGGAATATCGGAAAATGAGGTGGCTCAATTAATAAGTTTGTTTTTCCCGTGCAGGAAGATATTTGTTGGTGGGCTCCCAAGGGAGACTAGAGAAGGTAAACTTTTTTCATCCTTTCTTCGACCTTTCACACTTCTCTTATTATGCAGAAAGAGAGGTTAAAAATTATATTACAACCCTTTGAAGTTTTGGTAATACTGTAGTATACAATTAGTTATGTAATCAGGTATCAGTGGCAAGTTCTCTTCTATTGAAAGTTTCCAATTCTTTTCGATGATTTGGTATTTTATAACTAGTGTAATAGTAATGAAAAGTGTATTGATACACTACTGCAGTAAGTGCATTAGGTCCCTATTTGTCCTTTTTGAGCCCTCTATTGCCTAATTAGTCTCTGGCATGCTCCTGTTTGGCTAAGATAAAGTTCTGTAATAAGCAAAGAAGAGGACAAAATAAGGTAAATGAATTTTCTACTATACATAAACTAATTAGTCTCTTGCTGTAGTTACATCCTTTTCTGTGCTAAAAATAAACAGATGAATTTAGAGCACATTTTGGGAAGTATGGCACCATAATAGATGCGGTGATAATGAAAGATCGATTCACACAAAAGCCAAGAGGTTTTGGGTTTATTACATACGATGACCCCGCAGTTGTGGATATAGTAATTGAAGATATCCATACCTTTCACGGCAAGGAGGTATTGTTGCCTTGCAAATCTTTTTTTTTCTTTGCAATTTCTTAACTGATAACAGCTGGTTACAACTTATAGACTTGTAAAAGTTGGTTTGATAAGCTTTTCATCCAATGCTGGTCTATATGAACCGTCATGCCATGTATTGCAATTTTACCAAGTAGCCTTTATTAAACCTCAGCTCCAATTATGCAACTAAAAGTAATCATTCATCCATTAAGCTTGAATCATGCTAATGACTGCAAATTGACTCTTCGTCTGCTCTTATATGTCATCAAGTCTCAGTTGCTATAAATAACTGTGATCTATGTAGTTAAACATAAACTAAGCTACAAAGAAAAATAAAAATAAAAAATTTGAGACCAATCTAGGGACCTATTACTCGGTATACTCTTAACATAGCCTGTCTTTCCCATAGGGAAATATAGGTGCCTGGCTTGGTGCTGATTAGATCAATACTGTTATTAAAATAATAGGTTGAGATAAAACGGACAATTCCTAAGGGCGCTGCTCCACTAAAAGACTTTAAGACCAAGAAAATTTTTGTTGGCGGCCTGCCTTCTTCTATTAATGATGGTGAGAGAAAGATTTTTAGGAAATCAGGTTTCAGTTTGTAATCGTCTTGTTGCATGATCGTGTTCTCCACCTTCTTTTGGTGTGAAATTTGTGAAAGTTCTTGTTTGGTTTTTATTTTCAGGCCTGCCATATGGGCAGCATTTGGTCCTTAGCACAACCAAAAAGGAAATTAACTTGGTTCGATGCATTAAAATAGACATGGCAGGCCCTACCTTATGTCAAATTCATGTTGCTCATTGGTTAGGATTTGGATGGATTAGCAATTCACTAAAAAAAATGGGAATGCTAAGTGTACCCTTCAAAAAGGGAATGAAATAAAACAGCATTCATGTTTGCATAACAGAAGTAGTAGATTCATTTGAGTTTTTTCTATTTGAATTGTGCAGATGAATTTAGGGAGTTCTTCTCCAAGTTCGGGAAGGTGACAGATCATGAAATTATACGGGATCATGCCACCAGTCGGCCCCGTGGTTTTGGCTTTATTGTTTTTGATTCTGAGAAAGCAGTAGATGATTTGTTTGCCAAAAAAGGGAACATGATAGATCTTAATGGTGCTCAGGTGAGCCTTGCTGATAAGAAAATTAGGAGGGCTGTCTCTCCAGTTGCCAAAATAATTTCTTTATTTCTTATCTGGCCAATAGTGCAGAATCGCTTCTCTCTTTTGACCACCTTTTTGAATTTGTTTGCTTTCATTAATCATGAATTAATATCTCTGCACTAGTTAGGTTCTTAATTGGAGTTTTAGATATCTTAAGGATATATTTTAGTTCTAGTTTTTGTTCTGAAGTGATAGCAATAAGGCACATCTTTTAGGATATAGGACTCTTTTCTAAGTTCTTTAAGTTTTGGATATATATGTAGGTGGAGATAAAGAAGGCAGAACCAAAGAAAAATTCTAGTAACCAACTTCCCCATCGTTCATTCGTTAGCTCAGAATCTAGGAATTCAGGTTCACGTCCGTTCTCTGATGGGTTTGATGGATATGAGTCTTATAGCGGGTATGGCGGATCTGGTGGGTTTGGACCCTATAGTAGGTATTCGTCAGGCGGGCTTGGTTCTAGAGCCGGACCCAGTTTCAGTTCTAGTGGTTATGGAGGTGGTTACGGAGGTAGTTTTGGTGGTGATTTTGGAAGTGCATATGGAAGTGGACTAGGCGGGTACAATAGAGGGGATTCGTCACTTGGTGGGTACTCTAGCCGTTATGGGTCATATGGTGATGGCACTGGGTTTGGTAGTGGGTATGGCAGTGCTGCCTATGGGAGTACTGGATATGTGCGTGATAGTAGTTTCGGTGGTACAGGGTCTAGCTATGGTGGAGGTAGCAGTTATGATTCTTCAATTGGTGGTGGTTATGGGTCAGGTGGGGGTCTATATGGGTCTAGAGGTGGATATGGCAGTAGTGGGTCAGGTGGTACTGGGTCTAGCCGATACCATCCATATGGGAGATAGATGAGGTTTTCATTAGAGTTTGTTAAGTTGCTAGTTGAATGATGCAAGGGGGGCAGACCCCTGCCCTATTTTCTTGTAAATGGAAAATAAGTTAAGCTGGCGGATGTTGCTTAGATTGTTGTAAGTTTATCTTAGGGTTTGTGTAGAACCCGAACATGTAGTGTGGTTTATTTGTGATCTAGTACTAAAACCTTGTTAAGCCATTTAGATTTTGAACATTAGAAGCTTTTCTGGAAGATTTTAGTCAGATAGCAAATTGGAGCTAGCTAGATGTTATAGATTGAATTATGTGTTGTTTATTTTCCTTGGGAGGTTTTGTCATGCCATCTGTATTGAACCTTTTTGTTTTGTGAGAATTTTACTTTTAATGTTTCATTTTTGGTAGCATTGGGCTCAGATTAGTTTTCTGAGTAAAACTTATTGGGGATTGGTAAGTATAATGGTCGTGGTTATTATTTGGAGCAATTTTGCTGAATGTCAAATTACACTTTTACTATTTTGGTGAATGTAGGTGCCATCCCCTCCGTCCTCTCTTTTTCTTCCATTTATCGGGATTTATCTTGAATTTTTTTTAGTTTTATACTTTTATGTGATGGAATTGGAAACTCTGCCTCCGAACATGACTGGGTAAAAACTAAGGATACAGTGGGTTCTACTGACTCATTTCACAGATAAACACAGATTTATGTGGTGGAAACAGAAGATCTATGCGCCAAGGGCATGTGCCTCAGAATCCGGATCCCCCAGGTACCTGAGGTGCAACAATTAAATCTGGATCGCTCTTTTAACCTAACAAGAATCTCAAAACGCCCCCCATAATTTTTATAGGCATCGGATTGAGTTTGGCATGGCTGGAATTAATCTGGGCCGTCCATTTATATATATTGCACCTCAGTACGGTGGGGGATACGGACTTCCTGGGTTATGGGTGGGATGCCTTTGTTCGGCTTGGCTGGAATTAATTTGGGCCGTCCATTTATATATATTGCACCTCAGTACGATGGGGGATACGGACGAGTCCGGATCCCCTAAAGTAACCCGATTTTTGAGTTTTGACGTGTACGGTGCCTATTCGGTGGTAGCGCAGGGGGCCAGTATTATTTGTGGGGTCCAGGTTCTTTAAGATTCGTGTTAGAGCACCTTGGACGGTTTGGATCAAAACTCAAAAATTGGGTTACTGCACTGGATCTGAATTCGATACGGACTCCCTGGCTTATGGGTGGGATGCCTTTTGCGATACTTACTGTAAGTTGCAACATATCTTCGTAATTAAAAATTCAAAAATAATTGAAAATGAGCCCTTGATTCAATTATAGTATGGATTGAAATATGGATTCATTTTACTGGGAATGAGCCATTGAGCCATTGATTCTTTTCTCTCTTCTTTTTTCCTCTTCTAATGGATCCTATCGGGAAGAGGCCAATGGGATTGAATTAATAGTTTGGTTCTATTGATTTTTCACAATGTGCGGTTATTGATATGGTTTAGTAGTTAACTGTGGAAATCAGTATTGGTTGGTTTCATTAGCTTCTCTTCACTGGGACTACTGTTCCATCTATATTTTTGCGAGAAAAAAAACTTGTGTCCGAGGAATTAAAATTTTAATGTTTAAACAAAAAAACTGCGGTTTTGGCCATCGAATCGAAGTTTGACATTGAAAGAAAGATGTGTCTTTTTCTGCTGATGACTGAGGGGGGGGAGGTCAATGGGAACCAAATCAACAAATGCGGACATTTTCATATGGTTTTTTGTGTTGAAGTCAAGTGGTAACTAATTCTTTCCCCGCAGCAAGAAACGTTACAGAATTTTCTAAGCTTGTAATTTATTTATAGTTTCTGAAAAAATTGAAAAGTTTTAAGGATTTTTTACCCTTAAAATTGTATAAATTATAAAATTTTATATCAGATTAGTAACAATTTATTCACGTATCAGATAATTTACAATTTAGTTTTGTTCTTGTTGTTTTGCCTTCACGATTTCCATTATGATTAGAATGTTGGTCAACTATGATGAATGTGGTTCTTGATTTGTTAATAACATTTTAAAAATGATATATAATGTTTCACTTTTTGGTTCAGCAAATAAGTAGTTCTAACACTTTAGGACATCAGGATGTGCACCTATGAATTATGAATTATTGTCACACTACCACAAGTGATACGTTCTATCTCCGGAAAGATTAAGGCGCAGTGTGGCTAAGTACGTTCTAATCCGAGAGTGATTAGTCCGTGCGTGTTAGGTGTGTATTTATTACGTATCCGAGTTCAAGCTTGTTGTGGATCTTTCCTTAGTACGTAACTCTATCCTCTATGTACTGCGTCTCTCTGAATCGTGGTCCTGAGCTCATTGAATTTCGGAGTATCTATAGGCCTATAAGTCGGTTTCGGTTTCGTACGGATTCTTGACTAGGCTTATTCACAGGCTGGCAAGTTGGTTCGAGTCTCGTACGGAGGACTTGAACGGGCTTATCTCGTGGGCTGGCAGTTTAAGCGGAGTGGTGTACGGACCACTCGGACAGACCTGCTTCTTGGACTTGCTACTTGGGCTTAGTACTCATCTCATAGTGATTTTATGGGACTTTTAGTACATGGCCCTATCAACAAGTGAATCTAATTTAAAAAACGGCATTTTTATGTATCTCCAAAAGAGCTTGGAGTTGAAAAAGGGGTAGCAACTCAAATATTTCACACAAAAAGGAAAAAAAAAAACTCAAATACAGCGACCTGATTAGGTGAGAAATGAGAAGTGAAAGAATTGGAAAAGTAACACACAAACAAAAGAAAAAGACATTACTTATAGAGTGAGTATATGGTACTATGCATAGCATGGATTGGTTTGTACTACGGATTAATATTTTCATTTTCAAAATTCTAACAGCCGATCTGAACGGTTCAACATAATTTTCATATGAGAATATACTTGTGGGCTAAATTTTTTTACTATTTTTTTAGATAGGTAGAAAAATCACTGTTTTTGGATGGTCCAGAATTTTCAGGTCAAGTGATTTTCTACCTATCTTAAAATATAGTAAAAACATTTGAAAAAAATATAAAATTTAGTATGCAAGTACATATTCATGTGGGAATCACGTTGAACGGTTCGGATCGACCATTAAAATTTTCAAAGTGAAAATATGACTCCGTAGTACGGACTAATCTGTGCTATGCATAGTACTATAGGCTCACTCTTACTTATATTACTATTTTATTTCGGATTGTTAGATTTAAAACGAACGGGCTGGATCAATCTGATTTAGAATTTATTGGGCTTTTTATATGAATCTAATGCGTTCATTTTAATTGATCTCTCAATTGAAATGATAACATAAAGTTCAATAAAATCAAAGAAATATACTTCTAGGGTAATTGAGCAGCACTAGACTTGGGTTCGAATTGTTTACATTTCATAATCAGTGCCAGAATGTTACTTCACAAATTGTAAATTTATTTTGCGTACGTGTTCTTTGTAATTTTAATGATATTGTTCATAGTAACGAACATAGCGAGCCTCTCAATCATTTTCTTTTATTACTTGTACGGTGATAATTATCTAAACTGTTTTTGCGATACTTTCGTTACGGGTGTTTTAACGTTTTAATTATATTATGTCTTTCGCAGTCTTGAATTCGGATGGAGGATCCTTGTAAATATGTCTCTGACAATTTTTTTTTTAATAACTAAAATGATAATTCTACGTTGGATTTTTAATTAAAAATGTTGAACAAAGAATGTTCTATTTGTCTGACTAACATTGTTTGGATGGAGAGTAGAGGAAGGGAGATAATAGAATGAAAAGAAAAAACTTTCTTTCGAATCGTGTTTGGTTGACAAAATTATGACGGAAGTAAAGAGTACGTGAGGTGAAATGTTTAATCTTGCATGATTGTAATTAATATAATCGATTTCTCTCCTAATTTGAAGTATAACGAATGGAGAAAAGACATGAAAATTAAATATATTAAAAATATTTGATTAACCTTCTATAATTTTAATTTAATAAATAAACAGAAAAAAATTAAATATATTTATCCTCATTAATTATTCAAAAGATTAAATATAATAATCCTCCTTTCTATTTCATTCCCCTCCCTTCCCGAAATTTTTTTTGTTACCACAAGCAAAAAATCAAATTAAATCGTTACAACTCCTGTTTGGCCCGTATCAATTCTACCACCCCCGCTAACCCAGTTCGCGCACCAAATAGGGTGGTGCGCGAACTGGGTTGGCGCACCGAGCTCTTCTGCCTATTAAGGCACCAACTCAGTATTATTTTTATGTTGCGTATTTTAGATCGTTATTTCGATTAGTTTTATGTTGCGTATTTAGATATTATTTTCCTATTACTTCTTATGTTGCGTATTTTAGATCTCATATGCCGCAATACATAATACATTAAAACATAAGAACACACCATAGATAAAACATAAACACACAACGATAGTTTGTACCATAATACATAATACATAACCGAAAGTTTGAGTTCTCTGTTAATTCAGAATAGAATTACAGAGTATTGGCTCTCCTGTAAAGCTCAACGATAGTTAATACATAACACATAAGAACACACCTTAATACAAAACCGAAAGTTTGTACCATAATACATAACCGAAAATCCTAACCTTAATACATAAACAGAAAGCCCTAACCATGACATTATTGGGTACGGTTCCTAGCATCCCTTGTTCTTCTCGCATTCCTTTCGAGGGTAGCTCTGTTGGTCTCGTGACCCCTTCTCCTTCCTTCCAGTATGTCCATCCACATTGGGATCCTGTTGTGTCTTCTCCGACCCAACTTCACTAACCGGTGCTCTGGCGTTAAGATATACCCTTCGTGCGGCGGCCAATCACCTTGATTGTCATACACGTGGAATTCTCCACTCCATGTGTCGATAAGCGTTTGGATGTTGTAATAGTAATTTACGAAGACATTTGGATCGTAGTTCCTATATTTTTCACACATTTGTAAGTTTCATCATCCAAGATTATATGAAATTTTAACACACATTCGTACCTTATTTTACACACTGCCATCACATGAACACATGGTATGCCGGTGAGCTGAGGCTTTTGGCAAGAGCATTGCACCTCATGATCGTTCTGCACAACGACATTGTACCTACAGTCTCGGGACGTGTACACCCATTTGCCTGCCTCTATGTCAAATGGGATTTTCTCGCCATGTGATGTCACCATGAATTCTCCAGATCTATTGAATGGAACCGCGCTCATTTTGTTAGTCTTCTGGATGTGCTTGTTCAGCTTCAAGTGCGTACGAGTGGAGAAAAGTTGACCCTCTTGTTGGCATTGCACGGCCTTCTCTCTTCTTTCAACGAACCATGTGACACACTTATAAAACGTCTCCTCAATAATTGCAGCAACCGGTAACCTACGAGAATTACAATTTACAGTTAAAATAAAGATAACCTAAAATATTTTAATAGTAAACTATGGGAATTGTGAATAACAAACCTGCGAGAAGTTTTGAAGACATTGTTCAGCGATTCAGAACCATTGCTGGTCATTATTTCCCAACGACTCCCGTCGTCCATAGCTTGATAAACCTTCCATGGCTTAGCTGTTTCTTCCTCGTCATTTTCATTATACTTCCCACATGTATCCAAGTATGTCAGCCACTCAGGATTTCGCCTTCCGATTGCATCAAGGCCATCTTGTAATCTTCTTTGCTTCTTCTTTTTAACCATCATTTTGAAGAATTTAGAAGCAACCTTATCCTCAGTGTGTTTTCCAAAATTCTCAAACACGTGTTGAGAACAGAACCTGTGGGCACACTGCCCGTTCTCCTCTGACCAACCCAAATCATCTTGAATGAACACTTTTTTTATGCCCTTGTGCCGGTTAGATACCACACACATGAACCTACAACTACCAATTACATTATCCCGCACCCACTTCATAAACCACCCCCAATTCTCAAACTCTTCGCTCTCTACCAATCCAAATGCTAGTGGGATTAACTGGTTCTCCGCATCATATCCGGTGACAATCAACAACCTGTCCTTGTATCTACCTAACAAGAAACAGGCGTCGATACTGATGACTGGTCTGAGGTGACCTACTGCTTCTATACACGGTCCCCATGCCCATGCCAACCTCATGAAATACCGGTACCCTTCCTTTGGTGAAGGCTTAGAAACAACTTCATACACAGTTCTGGGATTTGCCCTTTTTATTGCCTCCAACAAAGGGACAATAAGCCCGTAAGACCCCTCCCAACTACCAAATGCCCGGGCAATCGCTAACTCTCTACCACGCCACAATTTGTTGTATTTTGGGACGATGCCCTCAAACCTTTCAGCAACTAGGTCCCTGATAGCTCTGATACTAATATCAGCATTTTTCTAAAGAAAGTTTTATGCAGTTGGCGACCATAGAGGACGTCAACTGCGCATGATCTGACCTGGATGCATCTGCGTGGCATGTGTGCGGTACCTCATTCTTCGAGACGGCCAAAGTATTACCAAAGCCTGTGGCCCTCGCAACCAACCTCCACTTGCACGTGTCGCTCTTGCACTTAAACCTCAACCTTACTCTGTCGCTGTGTGTCTGTATGATCTCGATATTTTTCTCTATGTGCCAGTGGTGGATTTTTTCTTTCATTTGATCCTTGTCGTTGTACGTCATCCCCTCAGAAACCATTGTTCTTTCTCCAACCTAATTGAAAATTTAAAAAATTTAAATTATTATATTTTCAAATAAATAAAAAATTCATATAAGTTCAAAAACGAACCTCTGAACCCGCAAAAAAAATGTGGTCAGCCTCTTCAAACCCCGAAGTGTCATGAAAAGCTGAAAACGGGTGTCTCTCTCCACGACCTGATATCGGCCACTTTTGCATGCCCAGCACGGGACGATTGTCTTCCTCATCACTGTGATCTGTTGTCTGCCTACCGTCGTCACTAGCATCCCAATTTTCCTCTGCCTCCCGTTCTTCAGGATCCTCGTCTGTATTGTCAGTATAATAACGTGGTTCTGGAGTTTCAGATCGATTCCGGCTAGAGCTGGAGGATGGAACCCGAGATCGGCCCCGACTAGAACCAACTCCCACAGATGGGGACCGACTACGACCAGCCCCCGTGGATGGGGACCGACTAGGACCAGCCCCCGTGGATGGGGACCGACTAGTACCCGCTAAATTTAGGGCCCGAGTAGGACCCGTCACTGACTGATCTATGCCCCGACTAGGGTTCTGTGTACGGTTCTGTCTAGGGTTCTGTCTACGGTTCTGTCTGGGGTTGGCAACCACATATAACTCTAGGAACTTGAAAGGTGTTGTCAAATTCAATGTCATTTGGGTATACAACCCCCAACTGCTATCGTCTAGTACAGGGAGTTGTTGGAACCATGTTTGGTTGCCTTGGCCAATATTAATTCTGGCGGAAATTACCAGTTCGTAATAATTCGGGTCAATACCAAGTTCCTGGTACACTTCCCTAGTTATACCGGCGAAATCTAAATCCGAGCCGATATTGAACATTTTCTGGGGTTGGGTACTATAATAAGCACCATTGGGCCCTTGTAATACTTCACCACCAAAATAACAAGCAATTCCAATCATAGTTACCTGAATTACAGAACAAATCCAACATTTAATAAATTTACAAAAAATTAAAAAAATAATTAAATAATTAAAAAAATATAAAGGACTAGAGTGAAAAAAACTTACTCTTTGGTCTTTGCGAGAATGTTCTTTGCTGCCTGCTGCCTTGGGTCGAATGGAATGAGCACAGTATACTGAGTTGGTGTCTTAATAAGCAGAAGAGTATACTGAGTTGGTGCCTTAATAGGCAGAAGAGGTTGGTGCGCCAACCCAGTCAGCGCACCATTTGGTGCGCTAACCCAGTTCGCACACCACCCTATTCCAGTTCGCACACCACCCTATTTGGTGCACGAACTGGGTTAGCGGGGTGGTAGAATTGATACGGGCCAAACATGAGTGGTAACGATTTAATTTGATAATTTGATTTTTTTCTTGTGGTAACAAAAAAAATTTCGGCCTCCCTTCACTCTCCATCCAAACATGGTGTAAAGTACAGCCCAAAGTATCTAATCTAGATGCTATGACTACATAAGTACAGCCCAAAGCATCTAATAATCTTAGAAAGCATCCGATTAAAGAGAAAATAATAAGAAACTAGCCAATAAGTTAGAGAGAAAGAGATGGCCAATGGAGGAAAGGAAGGTCTCACCCCTGAAGCCGCGAGGTCTCTCGTCGATTCCGTTGATGTCTTTATCTTCGATTGCGACGGTATATACTCTCTCCCCTCTCTCTCTTCTCATTCGAATAGGCGGAGCATTTAATTGTGACCCTTGTTAAAATAGTTGATATGACCTTTTCGGAAAAAGTAAAACCTTACATGTTGTTGAATGTTCGGATCAATACACTACCCCCAAAACACCTGTTCTTTCTTTCATCAATGTCAGAGGACTGAAGAGAGAGAGAGAGAGAATACAAGTATGACAAGCGAATTTCTTTGGTTCTATGGTTCTGTAGATATTGAGTTTTTCAACAAAGCTATGCAAGCAATTGCCCTTAATTCTGACAACTGTTTTGTTTTATAATTACTGTGAGTGTACAGGGGTGATATGGAAAGGAGATAAGCTGATAGAAGGTGTTTCTGAGGCTTTGCATACACTTCGCTCACTGGTGCGTTACTTATAGTTAATAAGGATTGCTGTCCTATTTGGTTTTTTCAGTCCTATGCAATACAGTTGTGTTGTCCTGTTGTATTATTTTTTCTTTAAAACTTGTCCTTTCAAAATTAAAGGAGAGTTCATTTTAATGCCCTAATAATCCTGGTTTATGGTGAAACTCCCTTCTAAACAGAAATTAAATTGTAAGAAAACAATTAAAAGAGATGATACTAGCTGATTCTGAGTGGTACATGCAACTCAGGTTCTTGAAATTTTAGCCAATCTATTTTTGTGCATTTGAATTAACTAGAGGAAGTGTGTGCTCCGAATTTTCATGGATTTTTTATGTAGGGTAAAAGGTTTGTTTTTGTGACTAATAACTCAAGAAAGTCAAGAAAGCAGTATGCTAAGAAATTCTCTCAACTTGGCATGGAAATCGATGAGGTCTGCTTTATTTTTTTCTTTCTTACCTTTTCTCTTTGTAATAAACAACCAGTGAGTTCATGCAGACAATGTATGCGTGTCCTACTAGTTATCAAAATAGCAGTACAGCATATTCACCCTGCAATTTATGAAATAAATCATATGCACTTCTAAAATTTGTTGAGTACCTTATACCCCTCTATTCTTTTATCAGGAGTATTCAAATTACCCCTCTCTTCTTACTCTTGCAGAAGTAAGCAAAGCCTAGTTTGGACATCCTTTTAATTTATCAGCAAACTGAAGAGTGTTAGATAAATTATTATATTGTGATTTATATAGGGGTACTCGTAATAATATCATGGTGCTACGAACGATATTTCTCATTTTATATGGTAATGCATAATTCGACACTTCACAAGAAGTTGGCTCTAATAATGTACAGTGGTTTATTTGCTGACAGGGAGAAATTTTTACTTCGTCTTTTGCAGCAGCAATGTACTTGAAGTTAAATAACTTCCCTACAGATAAGAAGGTTGTTCCTCTATCACTGCACAAATTATTTACCCTTCTGTTAGTTTGTGATTAATTTGGCATCTGATTGTACTGTAAACTGACTGGTGCTATCCACCCGAATGTTCAACTTCATCGTGGTCAAGCCTGAGTTAACCCCATCAATTGTGAAATCACACCCTCCATATAATTTTGTTTTTCCTCCGATTTTGATTTTGCAATTGAGCTCACAAACCAACACCTCAAGAAAAAAAAAATTGTTAATGTGAAATGGGATAAAAGTTAGATAATAACAAGCAAGCACAAGTATGATCTAATTTGGTGTGGAAATCTTGTAATTCAATTCTTAGTTTACACTTCCTTCAGAAAAGAAAATTCTTAGTTTAGTGACTATTCAATGTGTTTTTAATTTTTTCTTGGTCATTTTGCTTGTTCTTTGCTTGTCAGGTTTATGTTGTTGGCGAGGAAGGCATCAAAGAAGAACTGAAGTTAGTTGGCTATGAATCTATTGGTGGCCCTGTAAAGATTTCTTCCCTTTTAATTGTGCAAACGTTGCCAAGTTGTATATATAAAATTTTACTTTACAATCATTGATAGACTGGTTAGTAATGCTCATGCTATTATACCTGCTTTTAAGCAATCTTCACAAAAGCCATATTTTGGTTTTTCGACCTCTTTGGGCTTTTATATTGTATTTCTGATGAAGTTTTATGGCATATTAAGAAGTATTCATATCAGGATAAATTTAAATTTGCTTTAGGAGGATGGCAGAAAGTCCATTCAACTGGAATCAAGCTTCTTCTTTGACCACGATAGAAGTGTAATTTTCACCGATGCTATCTCTAATTTTTAAATCAACTTAGTTCATTTCTCCTTTCTTGAGAAATGGGAATGCGGAATTTTACAAATTATATGGATTTTCAAATCCAGGTTGGAGCAGTTGTTGTCGGACTTGATCAGCATTTTAACTATTATAAGCTTCAGTAAGTGAAGACATGGCATTACACTTTTCAAGTTCAATACAGTTTGATGTAATTTGTTTTTGGTACAATTTGATCCCAGTTTTTCATTTTCTTATTGCTGTGTTGTTCTTTTTACTGGTGCTTTTGTTTGAGACCCTTTAGAGCTTTAGATGTTAAAACAGCAAATTTGCACTACCAGTACATCTTGCATTGACTTACTTTTCTACTTGATTATCTTATGATAATGTAGGTATGCAACTTTGTGCATACGTGAGAACCCTGGGTGCCTTTTCATAGCCACCAATTGTGATTCCAGTGGAAATCTTACTAGCTTACAAGAATGGCCAGGTACGACATGTTCATACATGCACAAACCCAGTTAGTGCTTACTTTAGTTACTGACATCTCTTTTGAACATCATAATCTT
The DNA here is from genome assembly GCA_025461045.1 of Carex parvula. NCBI lineage: Eukaryota > Viridiplantae > Streptophyta > Magnoliopsida > Poales > Cyperaceae > Carex > Carex parvula. The sequence goes on along the minus strand of JAJGRW010000309.1, from coordinate 252,580 downwards.
TTTTAGATTTTTGATGACCCTCTTTCTTTTTGCAAAATCACATTACATGATTCATCCATTTTGAAATTGCTACTTGTAGGAGCTGGATGTATGGTATCTGCTGTATCTTGCTCAACCCAGAAAGAACCAGTAGTTGTTGGCAAACCATCAACCTTCCTGATGAAATTTCTTTTAGAAAGGTTTGGAAAATATACACTTCTTTTGAAATTTACTTTGTTACCCTGTTCTCTATTAAAGCCACCGTGTCTGTAACTGATACAGATTCACATAGATATGTATAAGATCTGCCACGTGGTATATCAAATATTTAAATATCAAATTTTAGTCGGATACGGTCAATGTTTTGCACCGATATGCGTATCTGCATACGAAAGAATGCAGAAAGAAGACTTAGGGACCCCCATGTGCCGGAGGTCTTAGTGTGAGCTGAGGGCCTCTTCTCTATAGATAGTGGACTGCTGCACCGTAGATGGTGCAGAAGATCTAGCATTGTGGAACTAAAGTTCCGCAAGTCCAGACTCTGGACTCTTCTCCTTCTCTTATTTTTTTTCATTTTGTTAAATTAGTGTAGGTGGCCCCCTTTCCTTGCCTCCCTAGCTACCTTGTTGACAGCTCATATCTTTCTCTTCCATCTATTATTCTTCGGTAGCTGTTTCATTAGCACAGCTCTGTACTCTTTGCTTATTAAAAAATAAATAATCTAGGCTCTACAGTCTGCACTGATCATCACACTGCTACTAGCCTACTACCAAAGAATAGCACGTTCCATTTCTTACTATACTACTAACCAAAATTAAAATCTTATTTAAGACTAATCTATTTATGAACCTCATTAATTTATCTAATTCAAAATATATCACAGAAGCACAACAATAGAAACTTTTTAAAATAAATTAATAGATTGAAATAAATTAAAATCAATATCAAATCTTTCATCTGTATATTTTCAACTTAAAAATCCTTTTTGATTTTGTGCATACTTATGTTCGAAGAAAATAAACTAATTTGTGTGTAGGTCTATTTTATCGCAAGCTTTTTTTTTTTTTGAAAGTGTCGTCACGGCATAAGTATTGAATCTGATAGATACCCGTATCTGTATCCATGCAGCATGGGAAACTTGTGACAAGCTTAGGTAGACTATTGCAACTTTTTTTTTATCTACAGATTATCAAAAATCATTGAACTTTTTGCCAAACAATACCAAATGATCTCATTTTGTAATCGACGCCTAATCTTTTTGATACTTCAAACAACACTGAATCTGTTAAATTGTTGTGATGGAAAAAGTTATTGAAAATTTAATTAAATACATGTTGGTTCAGATTTTTATTTCATGGTTAGTGTAAGTGTATGGTTCAGCTACGATGAAAATGTCCAGGGCCATTTAGTAACTCATACGTTATATTGGTTTTCATTTTGTTTCAACAAGTCAGTATTGCAATTGATGGAAATGTTGCATTATTATGCAAATACAGCAAAATGTTTGACATGATTCTAAAACGAATTAACTTTTCTATTTACATGTTTGATTGTGTGATTGAATCAGGTTCAAAATAGATGTTTCAAGGATGTGCATGGTTGGAGATAGATTAGACACTGATATTCTCTTTGGTCAAAACACTGGCTGCAAGACCCTTCTTGTTCTTTCTGGTACGTCTCTTTCAAATTCTACACCTGCCCACTCGTTTGGTATGGGTTGGTTGCAACAGTGTGGAGTATGATACTGCTAGGCTGGTACCATTACAAATATAAGAATCTATTACTGGATCGTCTTATGAGGACCAAAGGGTATATGTCAGTTTTCTTTTGCCTATATGCCCTTCCCAAATGATATTTATTTCTTCTGCATCAATAACTTTCTGGAGGTCTGAGCTTTTGTTGTGGACCATTTGGAAGGCTATGACCAAAATCATTTCTCTTAGGATCCTTCTCTCTATTTCTTTGAGTGGTCCCTGGAAGTCTCATGTTTTCTGACCTGGGTATTTTATCTATTTAAAAAGGCTACTTTGCCTTTTGTACCAAGTATCACTACAGGGAGTTCAAATCCTCTGCCATAATTACCCCCACCGTAGTTACTACGGTGCTCTGTACGATCAGTGGCGGAGCCACATGGAGCCAGGGGCGGGCAAGTGCCCACCCCTGGCTCAAAAAATTTCAAAAATATACATCTATTTTTATACTTTTGTCAGAAAAATATATAAAAATATACTTAGAACACAAAAATTTACAAAATTTTGCCTACCTCTGGAAATGTTTCTCCAAAATATGCTTCTATTTCTATCATTTTCTCACAAAATTATACAAATATACTTTATATTAAATATGATTATAAAATTATGTCTCACCTGTAAAATTTTGCTCCACACTGCTGATTATCCTGGCTATGCCACTGTGTGCAATTGAAGTCAGATGGTTCAGATCAGACCCAAAACACCCCCTTAAAGACCGCACAGTGATCTGGAGTGTTCGATTTTAATTAAATGGCACATGTAGCATGCCATAGTTATCCTGCCACTGCAACTGTCAAAGCAGATTCAAACTCCTAGTATTGGTATTGGTACTAATTAAAAAAATATATCTGGGTACATGAAACTATTGGTATGCTAAAAGCAGGTTGAAGAAGAAGCTTCTAAAAAGGTTTCTTTTGGGTTTGCTGATTGTTAGGAGCTAACCTCTCTTTTTTTTTCCAATCACAGGAGTGACTACCTTACCAGCCCTCCTTGATCCTTCTAACAGCATCTATCCAGATGTCTATGCGAACAATTTGTCTCATTTTGTCCAATTGTCGAGTCTGTGATGCTCTTTTCCTTTTGTTTTGTCAGATCACTGGGCTCATATTGCACTACTTAATACTATATTATAAGTTAGTAATATTTCTTCTTTAAAAAAATTAATAAAATATAAGAAGCATTGTTCCATTCGCAATGGGTTCTTCATAATTGATATTTTTGAACGAAATGCTATGCACTATTCACTGTTATATAGGCTGCTATTTTGCTATGCAGGCCAGGGTATTTTTAGATATTATCTGCTCTTAAATCTCTGTATTGCTCGCTTGAGTTTAAAATAATTCATTGCTTGAACAGAGTCACAACTGTTGTAACATTTTTCATTGTAATAATATGCCATGCTTGTGTTCCACTCAAAGGTGAATGCATCTTTTATTGATTTATGGCTCATGGTATAACGTTTACAATAAAATTTGGTTGATAATTTTGAGCTACTTTACCCCACGATAAACCCTATAATTTCAAATGGAAGATGTCGTGTGGAAATGCAAAATAGAGCTACATTTAACATGCTCTTTTCTTTTTGTTTTGTTGGCTTTCTTTTTAACAAAGGAACATTCTCTTCTTTTATCAATGAGAAGTGCATTAAAATTAAATAATCAAATTCCTTAATTTTTTCTACTTTTTCTATTCATTATGTCAATTACTAACATATATAAATTGCACCATTTATAATACTGGAAAGTGCATTACTGCACAACTAGTTATACCATCTTCTCACTACGAACGTAGTTAATGCTACAATTCTAAAATCTATGAAGGTCCCTAGACAAATTATCTTATTTCATGCTCATGACACGACAATATTAACATGACACTAATAAAGATAGATCGACGCTGACTAGTGACTACTAGAAGAAAACATCTATTTAATCCAAACAACAAAGAAAGTTGCCATATAACAACGCCAACAGGCCCAACACCAACGTAGTCTTGATCAATTCCAACACAAAACAAACCATAAAAGGAACTCGACTAGGAGATGACGGGGCAACCTTCGACCACTATCCCGGGATAAGTTGGGCACTTGGCCAAGGGGCAGTAGTCGTCCATCACCCCTCCCCACCAAGTCACACCATAAATATCAAAGTTGCCAAGGGCTAAGAATGTCAACACCCCCATAAATGCAAGCCCGGCATCGAGTGCTGCCGCAAGAACATAGTTGTGCTTGATCCACCATGCCTTCCTCTTGTTGAACACCCACCAGCTAAAGATGAAACCCACAAGGCCCCACATTATGAAGTTGACCGCCCTGGCCGGCATCAGACTGCCGGCCCCGCTGAGGAACACCGGAATGTTGACGTACTTGATCCACTGGCAGTCCGGTAACAGCTTGGAGAGGGCCCAGAAAGGTACCGGGGCAAGAGCACCGATGAGGAAGAACCAGTTCATCTGATTATAGTTGCCGAGTACACCGAACATGCGCTTGGGGCCCACAACACCCCAGATGATGGAGGCATTGTAGAAGACGTCGTCTCCCGGGCATGTCCAAGGGCTGTCTGCTGGCAGGTTGTCCACGTCACATATGTTCTTGATAGATGTTAACAGCCACCAGGCTGTGCCGAAGTGCACCGAGGAAGCCAAGATCGTGCTAACAAGCTGCCGAAAGAAAAATCAAAGTGTAGATAATCAGGCTTGATGATATTAATTTCTCATGGCACGAGTTTAATCCCGCCGCTAATTAACTTTTTAGTCTAGATGTTGTAATTAACTATTTGTATGTTTACCCATGTCTCATTTGAATTCATAAAATATATAGCACATATATGTATGCTTGAAATTGGCTAGCTAGCTTTCTGGATTGTTGGCAAAATTTTGTGTTGGTTAGCATGGAACAGATAAAATGCTTAATTGATTAAATAGTTTCACTTGCTAAACGAACGAAGTATTAAATAACCCAGGATTATCATTTGCTACACTTATACATGCTTCTTATCTAGGTTATTGTTTGTACCTGAGCCCAGAACATAGATCTGGGAGGGATTTTCATGTAGTGACCCAACTTGAAATCTGCAACGAAGGTTAGTGCCTGAGACATGCTCATGTAACCGTACGTCTTAAATACCACATTTGCCAATGGTTTTCCGGGGTACAGGTACCCAATCACCAACTCAGTTATGATGTTCAGACCTGGTTGCTGTATACAAACAAACGACGGGTAAATATTAAATAACAAATAAAATTAACCGAGGCATAGAGATATGAGATCCTCAAATGTTTCAATGTTACTTGTTAGTTCATTTTTTAATTTTGGATCATGTCAATATGCTGGTGGTCTGTAAGTACTGGTGGGAACTGTGTTGCATGCATATGTTTCTGTACCTGATTAGTAGTTGCGGCGATAACACCAATTGGCAGAGTGAAAAGGAAGGCCATGGCCATTGCCAGGAGGAGACCCCACCATGGCAATTGGAGCTGTCTACCAAAACCTTCGCAGGTGTACATAGAGAGTGCTGTTACCAGAACAAGTATAATATGAAACCACCATTGGGGTACAATTTTGTAGTTCCTTTTCATGATCCTAGTGTGCACATCTCCTAGTTTATTGTGTGCTTGCGCAGCTGTTTTCTTCCATAGTTCAATGATATCTCTGCATTGTAGATAACCAAAATGTTTAAACGCAAAATTAAGAATAAATGTTCTAGATGGTCAGAACTACTTATTTTTGGCAAAACACGAGCAAATTTATATTGTACAGTTATCATTAGAAGGAATTTATGTTCATCAAAACATACTTTCCGTTGTGGAGCGCCACGTGTGTAAGGGCGGCTGTGAGCCCTGCAAACCCCATCCCATAGGTGTACGCAAACATGACACCCAGATTAATCCTGCTATATGACTCGTATTCTGTCATATTGATTGAAAATGTCTTCGGATCAAGAATCCTTGTAGTGTTGTAAGTGATCCCCTGATCATCAAACACATGCGACGAGAACATCGGGTACTTCTTTGCATTGAAAGAGTTGGTCCAGTAAGCTATCGGGGTGATAACATACACCATCATTGCAAAACCTGCCATGAGGTTGAAGACCGCAAAAGCAGGTGTGACTAACGGGTTGCCTAGAAACCCTGCAACAGTGTTCCAGTCGAGGCCGAACGAGAGGACGCCAAGTCCTTTTAGACCGGACCCAATTTGTTGCATCGTGACAGATTTCTTGAAGAAGAGGCACAGGATGGAGATTGAACTAATGTATGGGAAGAAGTAGCTCGGTACAATGTAGTACGCGAAGCTACAAATTAGAACTATAAAGAAGAACTGTAGCCTTGTGAGGCTTCCCTTTGGTCTCTTCTCCTCTTCATGCATGGCCCTGTTTTGTAGAAATAAACAAAAATTTCAGGTAATATATAGAAGTCAGATTACCTTTGATAACTTTTTTTTTCCCCAAATTTGAAGATATATAGAAGAAATTCAAACCTAAAGAGAGAAACTTGAACAAGGTTGCCAGGCCACCACATGTAGGATGAATCCACCAAATATTTCCTGAACAAGCCAGCCCATCCATACCCAAGCAACTATAACACAAAAGAGAAAAAATAAGAACAGAAAAAAAATATTATCGTCTCACATGTAAATGGGCATAACAATTATTGAATTTAGAAAAGAAAAGAAGATGAAGATCGTATCATTGTCAATGTTTTCAATGTCAACTTATAAGTAGCAAAAGGAATTTCTTTAATGATTAAATATTAAAATCAAGGCCAAAGCTGTTCATTTACCTGGGTAGTGTTAGCAAGGAGCAGGGCAGCAAAAGGATGGATCTCGCGATGGTAGAAGGCCTTGACAATGGCGATGATGTTAATTGCGTAAACACTACTGGAACCGGCACCAGCAAAGATGGTTATCAATACATGCTCTTTAAGACTGAAGGGCCCCGGATTCAGCGAGAAGCTCCAATTCGTAAAAGGAACCTGTCATGGAGATTATTAGCTCAACTTGATAAAATAGTTGATCTATTTATGTATTTTTCTTCATTTCTTTACCGATCGGTATTTGCATTTAAGCAGGTTTTGTTACAAGTATTTCTTGTTTGGGAAAATAATTTCAAAATTAGTCAGACTATGGAAGTTCGGTTTTGATTTATATATATATATCCAACTTTGGAGTCGAAATGATCCATTTTTAACTTAAAAAGAATGGTCGGACTTCTCAAAATTTATAGTTTTAATTCTAACTCGGTTTCGATTCTGAGGGTTTTTCTCAATGCACTTCTTAATTTGCAAAATATAAAAAATGTTTATCGAGAACAAGCTTTTGGTCTAGTGGTAAAATAAATGTTCTCCGTGTTGGATGTCACATGTTCGAATCCAAATGAGGATCCTTTGTGAATATTAAAAGTCCGATTTCTTGTTTTTAATATTTTTTTTCAATTTTTTTGCTCATTTTTTTTTTATTTTTGATTCCTAATTGCTAGTTTCAAATTACTTTTTCAAACAAAAAGAGATTTCTGATCCTATTTCTGAAGTTTCTTTGATCATTCTTAAAAGCGTTGATTGTCACTAAAATCAGTACATGATAAACATTTTCTTTTTTAGTTAAGGTCGAAGGTCAAGCCACTCAACTTTTTAATATTCACAAAGAATCCTCATTCGGATTCGAACCTGTGACATCCAATATAGAGAGCATTTACTTTGCCACTAGACCAAAAGCTTGTTCTCGATAAACATTTTTTATATTTTGCAAATTAATAATTGCATTAAGGAAAACCCTCATAAACCGAGTTAGAATTAAAGAGATGCAGAAGAGATGGATGAAGAGAATTCAAAGCAACCCACTAAGAGAAAATTGAAAGAATCGCACTCTTCAAAAAATTATAAGCAACCAATGCCACGAAGAGAAAATAGAAAGAATGAATCCATTGGCCATTGCCTTTTGATTGAGATTAGAGCTGAAACTCTCCAGTTCATCTGAACTGGAGACATCCATGTTGTCAGTTACACGTAGTATATAGTATAGATCCTAGCTAGACATGCATGGAACTGCTGGTTAAGGTTCAATATAGTGCAAGTGCACTTACCGTGATTTTCTTGGTGGGGAAGGTGTGGGCCATGAAGCGACCGATGGGGAGAGTGACGAGCTGCACACAGACAGTGCTGATGTACAGCTGGTTCTGCCGGTATGTGAAGAACTCGTTTATGAAAGCGAGCAAAATGCAGGAGATTATGCCGAGTGACCATGTTCGAAACGTTAGCACGCACTGGTTTGGGTCGTCAGTTATCGGCACGGTGAACCTCACCTCCTCTATGGGGCTGTCGTTCACCTCCTCTATTTCTGCACATATATACACAATTTCAGGTGTATACAAGTTAGAGAATTTTTTTTGTCCATTTACTTGGCTTGAAATATCTCCATTTGTATTAAATGTAGTTAATAAAGCTAGCTTTCTTTATCTTATTGCTTTTATGAAGTATTGATGTGAGGTCATTTGAAAAAGGAACATAATATTTGCAAATCTCAATGCCTTTCCTCGAGGAAAATAACTAACAAAAATAAACAAAGAAAATAATATATGTGGAAATAATTCTAAATAAAAGAACAGTAAAATCTTTATTATTCTTGGGAAAACAAGCTAAATATTTAAGGGGCTTTCGCAATCTAATATTTAATGAATAGTTAAATGCAACAGTTAACTTTAATTATAATGCAAAAGGTGCTTAAAGATTTTTTTGGGATTATAACATCATGCAAAAGGCTAGCGTGCTACCTGTAGCATAGCAACATGTCGTGCTACTTGAATAGACTTCAAACGACGAATTCAAACCGTTGAAACCGGTCTACTTCATGAGTAATGCATTTATATGTAAAATTTATAATTTTTGCATTCATTAGTATAAAATCAAGCGGTAAAAAAATAATGAAAAATAAATGCATTAAAATTAACTTTATAAATCTTTATTTTTTGACTACTTGACTTTATAATAAATGAATTAAATTTTTTAAAAGATTTATATGTAAATGCATACTCGTGAAGTAGACCGGTTTTAACGGGTTGAATTCGTTGTTTGAAGTCTATTCAATAGATTTTTTAGGAGTAGCACGGTATATGTCGTTATGCTAGCTATAGGTAGCACGCTAGCCTTATTCTCATTTTATTTATATTTCTTTATTGAATATTAAATGTTTCAACAAAGCAAATTATTCAATATTTCAACAAAGCAAATTATCCAATATTTCAACAAAGCAAATTATTTTCAACAAAGCAAATTATCCAATGTTTCAACAAAGCAAATTATCCAATATTTCAACAAAGCAAATTATTCAAACACTAAGAATTAGACAAGTCTGAGATCTAAAATTAATTAAACAACAAAGACTTCTTTCTTTCAAGATCTCAAGTAGAAGATCTTCTACAATGACAAATAAAATTTTAACCAACACAAAACTTCAAAATCTAGAGAGAGAAAGAAAGAGAGAGTACCCTTCTTTGTTGAGTGGCCAAGGCCATCAGCCCCGGATTCTATATCCATTTCCTGGTAGCTCTTTTTCCTCCCCTAGAAGAAAAAGAGAAGAAGAAAATTTTCAGAAATGAAATTTATTAGCCAAGGAGGAGAGAAGGGAATCAAGAACTGCCACCTTTCATCCATATATAGCATGACCTATTGTTAGAATAATTTCTTGATTCTTCCTACTTTAATTTGACGTGAAGGCGCGACAGCAACTAAATTTAGTAATGAGATGTATCCGGTCAATGTTTTCTTGTAATGAGAAAATTTGTAGTTTGCTATATAGCGGTTTGGAATTGTAAGAGAAATATACTGGTATTAGCATGAGAGCTGAGAGCAGTAGGTGAATATTTAATAGGCAAGAGGCGTTAGATATATCAGGATGTAATAGGATTAGTTCAAAATAACAAACTGTCAGTTAGTTAATGGTTTGTTAGTGGCATACTTGTAATTAGCAAAGCCTCTATAATATAGAGCTCCTGTTGTACTCAAAGACGAATGAATGAAATCCTTTCTCTCATGAAACCGTTTAATATTCTACATCATGTTGTACGGATGTACACTTGAATTAATCACAACATGTGAATTCTACGTGTGAATTCAGTTATCTACGTGTGAGATTGGAATCTAGAGATTCCATCGGCTAGAAAAAATTATCACCTAATTAAACTTGGAGTAAATCCATTCACAAAGCAGATACTTAATTATCGAATCAAATAACAGGCTTTGTTAAACCAATGTATGATCAGACCGAAATTTTTAAATTTATCATTCACAAAAGTTGATAAACCAATAAACCACGATTCCGTGGGAATTCCATATTCACCACGGACGCAACCTGTGGTTGAGTCCACCAAAAGTGTTGAAATCGAGTAGGAACCAATACATTTCAGCATTAATTTTTGGTGGACTCAACGACTCAACCACAGATTGCGTCCATGATAAATATGAAATTTTATGGAATTCGTGGTTTTTATGTTTATCTTTTTTTTTATTGAATGATAAATATAAAAATTTCGGATGATCAGACAGTAAATAGTAACAATGGACCAAGTAGCTCTATATTGTTTCTTTTCTGTTAATCTTTATTGATTTTAGACCTAAGTTCCAATTAAAAAGGAAAATCAATTCTTTCATATATTGGAAAATGGACTGCCTCGAGTACTCCCCAAAAACACTGTCTTGTCAGTAATGATACAATCCCCAAAAACCGGACCGTTTAAACCGAACTTTCTTGGTTCGCCGAACCCGATGAACACCCTACATATAGATTCTATTTTGTGTTGTCAATTAAAATAAATAATAAAAATAGTATATGTTTTTTTAATATACGGATAAAAGGAAAATAATTTTTATATATGTCATTCTGACTTGGTATTTTCTACGGTTTCTGAGTAAGGATAGATGGCTATTTTCTATTTCTATATGATTGTGATTAATGAACATGTATAGAAGTCTAAAAATTGCATTTCTATTATATATAGAAGTCTAAAATAATGCTTGTTATTCTACAATTTCTCGTAATTAATTATTTTAAATAAATATTAATACGGATAGAAGAAAAATAAATTTATATATGTAATTCTCATGACTTGTTATTTTCTACAATTTCTCAGTAAGGATAGCTGGCTATTTTCCACTCCTATATATACGGTTGCCTACTTGTATATAAGTCTAAAATTGCACTTATATTATAGAAGTCTAAAAATATGTGTTATTCTTTCCTTTCAGAAATAAATATATCTTTTTCAATACTTTAGTTGACAAGTTTAGGTCATGGATAAATCCTTTCTTCAGTAAAATTCAATCGTGGATAATTAAATGTACAATTTTTAAGAAAATTCTAAAAAGGAACTAAGAGTTAATAATAGGAAAAATTAACTATTTGTTTCCTGCTTCGTGACAATCTAAAAGCCATTTTGTACAGGAGGCATAGTTAGAAATATTTATCGAGCAAGACAAAATAATAAAGATCATTGTTACATTTTGTAATTTTGTAACGTATTATTTTCCATAAGACCAGTATATATATTCTAATTTAGTTTATAACGCTTGGTTTTTCATGGTTATCGTTAATATATGAGCATGGAAGTAATAATGTTGAAGCTATTCTGTTATTAAAAACTTAACTGCGTTAGTATAAGCACTCCATAAATGTTTTTTGAAGCTATCAATGGCAGCTCTCATCAGAAAAAAAAACAGAGGACCAGAGGCGGTTCCAAACTTTCAATTTTTACCTTGATTTGATTTTTTTTTTTTCTATGGACTAGAGCCTAGTATGTCATTCATTGTCAAGAGTTTGGCATTTTTTCTTCTTCTAATTATTAATATGAAATCTTAAATAATCTAAGAGTTCATATCTACAGCATTAAATGCTGAAGCTGGTTTTGTTAAATGATAGATATTTAAATAAGGACCGATACTTATCTTTTGCATTAAGAACCCAAGATGAGTTGTTGACAAGTTAAATCAATATAATATTTCTGTTACAAATTGGATATTATAATTTCATTTTGATCGAGAAAAAGGACTGGATGAGAAGAAAAAAAATGAATAATTTGTTTACTAGAAAATTGGACGATGTGGCTAGTTAAAATTTTGCGAAGAGCTTATTAGCTCTAATGAAGAATATTCCCATATAATCAAATTTTACTAGCAACTACAAAATTAAGGTTTATACATAACTATATGGTTTCCGCATTACATATGCCTCTGATAAACCAACAGTTAGATTCAACTATTAGGTAAGTGAATCCAACATTTTGGTATCACCTGCTTTTCCAAAATCCACTTTTTTAAATTGAACCGTACGATTAAAATTTAAAACAAACGGATCATATTCATTTTAAAAGAGCCTTCTAAATTCATCCATCCGATCTGTTCATTTAAAATAGTAGAGCCTTAATTTTTTCTTTTTGGAAAAGTTGGATACGGACTCGCGCCTGGAAGGGGTTAAACAGGCAGCATTTACAATTGAAACAAAGCATTAATTCTTCATTTGACCTTCCTACTGTATGCATGTCAAGAACTCAAGATACAACTAATGCCATCATTGGCCGGTGATATAAAGAGATGACCATGCCTTCTCATTAGCCTACATATTGTTAGCTTCCTCTTTTAAGTGACACCTCGTACTGCACACCACAATTACACGTCACACCACAAGAAACCTCCTGCAAATATTGAAATTACAAACATTGGATTAGTTCAATTTTGTGCAACTGTTTCCATTATGCAACGGGACCCCCTTGCCCTCCATTTAATTTATCTGGGAGACTTCCTATTGAACTATTTCATTAGTAAAGGACGAAATCACCCTAAATGCAGTTTTTCAGAAACACCATTTCAGAAGTGGCATTATGTCGGCTTAGTGCACTGACTATATTTTAACTGCTGAACTTGTTCCTTTTGTTTTTTTTTTTTTTTTCACTAATCGTATATATGAATTAAGGGTTACCGACCCCCTCCCCCCACCAAAAAGATATAAATAAATAAAAATAAAGAAGTCCCTTATCCTTTACATGTTTTGGCAAATTGTATTATTCCACTATCTCTCCAAATATAAGTAAAACATGCCACTCTTCTAAAATTGTTAAAAGCTAGTGCCAGTGTGAAAGAAGTGTGTATTTTACTCGCAACATATGTGCATTTTAATTATGTGTCTATATGCACCAGTTGAAAGCAGCGTGCATTCTGGTCTTAACAAGTACATATTTTATCCCTATGCTAATGTTGTCAAAACACCTGGGTTTGAATAAACTGTCGAGTGTCGACAGCTGCTGGAAATTAATAATCTTAGATCCTTGATGAGTGGTTATGCATATAAAGTGTGCTTGGGACTAAGTGTGATTTTGAATCTAAATAGCACTCATTTAGCATATGGAGACACAAACAAGCGTGGTGTATTTGAATCTAAACATGGGTAATTAGGGGTTACAATTGATGGGAGGCGGTTATCGGGACAACTGAATGAATTACTTGGGATTTATATAATGTGCTAAACATAAAAATAGCCAATTTTGGTAAAGATCTTATACCCATACCAATTACTATTGTCTCAATTGCATGACTCAAGAGTTTAATTGAGGCTTCATTGATTGAGATTAACTGAAAATGTAGCAATCCAACAAACAAAAGACTAATTAACTCTCCCTTGTGCAATCAAGCATCATTCAATCAAATTCTGGTCCAGTGAACCCTAATTTATGAAATTATGCCTCAACTAAGCATTAGTTAAAGCCCACATAATCTCAGTTTTCTACCCAATACAAAACAAGTTGACAAATGTTCATAATAAAGCAAGTCAATAGATGAAAGCAAAACAACAAAACTATGAGTAGAGGTACAGTTAACATAGATACCTTGAGTGCATTAATGCGGTCTTGAAGAGATTGGATGTATTCCACTTCTCCATCTTTGTCCCTTAAGAGAGCTTTTTGTTCTTCCTCCAAAGCATTCAATTCCATCTCAGCAAGGTTGTGCTTGTGCAAAGAAGTACAAAGTCAATAATGAAATGGAATAATAGGGCAGACTGTTAGTACAGAACAAGATTTAACACGTACAGGCATAGCTTCCATTAGTTGCTTCTCTTGATTTAAAAGCTCTTTGTTCTGTTTCAGAGATTTTGGTTTATATCAGCATCAACAATATAATTAAAGGATTAGCACGGTACATGCTTGCCCCGAACCCAGCCAGTATGCGGATAGTCTTCTATAATTTTTAAGTTTTTGGTTTTTTAAGTTATTTTTTGTAGTAGGGAATAGCCCACTATAATTTCATTTACTAAATAAAAAGAGTTACAGGTGGGTTATGTACATGTGTGGGTATGGTTTTTAAAGTTATTTTATCACACAAAAACTAACCTCAATTTAAGCAATTGGGCAATAAAATAATATAATAAATTAAATTGTGCATTATAAACAAAATCACCAGATGGCATTACTGACTCTGAAAGAGATTGAAATGGTAAACTCTCTGCCCTGACTTAAACGATAGGAACCACCATACAATGGTTGCATCATGGCATAATAGTAAAAAAAAGAAAAGAAAAGGAGGTAAAATAATATGTGCTTACTTGGAGAGTTTCAGAGATAAGTGTGGATCTTTTTGCTTCCAATGCTTCCTTTTTCTGTTCTGTAAGCTCCATTTGCAATTTGAGGCCCTTTTCTTTGTCACAATTTTGAGTTTGCTGCCAGAAAGAGAAATATTTCTGAAGGAATATTACCAGAAAAGTTCTAAAATAATAAGATGTGTGCTTGTCTCAACAAACCTCAAAATACCAAGCTATTCTTCTTCCTCCAAATTATTAAAAGAGGACAATAAAGATGATTTTCATCATTTCAGGCAGTGCACATATTATTACTAGGTTCGTATGCATAATATATTCAAGATTTACACGTATGTGCAACTATCCCAGTTTTTATTTAAAGAAGAACATAAATAGAAGAAATCCAAAGATGATACCATTTCCTCTGATTTCCCTTCATTTGCAAAACCATAGCCCCCTGACAAACAAGCATGCATGTCATACTTTATCATACAAAAATTATAGAATAACAAAAGACACTAATTGTAATGCATCCAAGTGTACATTTTTTTAAGTCGTAACAAGCGCAAATAATGGTTTTAAATGTACCTTCAACATGGCTTTTTTTGCATGGAGACCCCTCAACCTGTAATAATTGCTCACCTTGTCTTGACACCTTATGCTTGTTTATCCATTCCTAAAATCAGAAGGGCAAAAAAAGAAGTAAAGACAAAAGTAGAATAGTAACACTAAAGATTGAAATTTAAAAAAAAAAAAAAAAAAGCCAGAGCAAGGGTGGTATGAAAAACCCCCAAGTACCAGCAGGTCTGTTTATCAACACCAACCAGGTACATGACAGTTAATGTATCAACATGTTGGGTATAACATTGTTATATTCATATAAAGACTCAACTAAGTCCTGAATCATTTAATGACCCTAAACAAACTCTTACCAGATGAAAATTGTTTTGATGTCAACCAGTACAAGCTTAGGGATGACCGACACGTACAGCACTGATATGTTGCGTTACCTATCCTTGCAAGTACTGAGACCAAAGGCCGAAATCTTTGCTGGATTGATATCTTTGTTTATCTTTTTTCCTGAGTTCTCAATTCAATCTTTTTTCATGATGTCTGACTTTTTGTAGGATTTCAATGAAGGAACCAACAGGGAAAACTTGGCCATGTAGTATAGATTATTATCAGAACTGGCTCAGAACAAATAAATATCTGACCTCTTGGTCTTTGAGCTTTGCAACAAAGTTCTCTATTGTATTTGCGTAGAATGATCTATATCAAAACAAGAAAACAAAAAAAAAAAAGAACACTTAATGTTATATTCAGGTAATAGTAACAACAGTACTCTAGGAGATAGAAATTATAGTAGTACGATTTGAAGATTGCACCAATACCTTGGTGATATTATGTATGACCTAGTACCAATACTAGTCAATAGGGCATTCCTGGTATATGTCATGTCCTAACAAGGCATGTAACAGAGTGCAGCATCCGGTTCAAAGGAAAAAAAATAATCCATAACTACTTGCAGAAAGATATACCAAAAACCAAGTACTGCCAAACCAGCAGGGCATTGTCCGCAGAGTACTGGTACAAAAGCTTTAAGCAATATTATCTTTTCACGCAAAATACATTCAAACCCAAGTAGAGTAGAAGCGCAACACTTAATTCAGCATTCGTTTTATATTGATACCAGAATTTATTAGGTTAGTGGTCTTACATTGATTTGTAACTTACTGCATTTTATTAATGTAGATTCGGTACTTGTATTGAAAGATGTATTTGTCAGACAGCACTGCAGTGTATAAAAGTATTTGGGAGAGTGTAGAACTTCATTATACCTTTTTGCATTAAGCTTTTCTGAAATGGTATTAATTTCTTGGTGGAGAAGATCTAGTGTCTGCGGAAAAAGCAACAAAATTATTTGGCGATGACTATCTCAACAATTGTGACAATCAGCTAAAAAATATGAAACTCACGAACAAGTTCATAGGTGAATTATTAATCAATACAGATCCATGATCTATGAAAATTATAAGTAACGTTTCTTAGTACATTAAAGTGTTTAAATATGGATAATTCATCTTTTAAATTATGAGATGAAGGGAAAAACTCGTATTAAATGTCATACATATTTGTGTGTGTGATCTACAACTGTATAGAACGTATTCCAATCATAGGATTTCAAATTTAAATGTAATTTACAGTCAGGGTCAGATTTAATCTAGTTATCATTGGATCTTAACCATAAAAATATAATATATATACAAAGATAAGTTTGAGTCTAACATCACAAATCATCACCTATTCAATTTCACTAAAGTGTTGGATATTGCAGAGTTATTGTAAGTCGCTTTCATATCCGTGTGGAGCGACAAGTTCCAGATTATCTTGGTAGTTAGCCATACCGTGAGTCTCACACGATAGAGACGGAATACGCTTAATTTACGGTGACATCACGATCCAGATAACACAAGTTCAATTTAATTTCATTACTGTACGATTTTTTTGAACTTTTTACCTCTACAGAACCCTAACCAAATTTAAAGAAAAAGAGTGAGAAAGAGAACCTGCTTGAGAGTTGAGCATTCAGTCTCTAAAGAGATAATTTTCTTTTGCTTCTCAGTTATCTCCCATTCAACCTTGTTCTTTTCCTTAACCATCTCTCCTGTCTCCACACTTACTTTGGCAACCTCTGATCTCACTACATTTAATCAACCACCATTAAGCAGATCATGTTGGATCAATTGTTGTTTTTGTACGTAGTAAGTCAAGTATGCGCACATGAAAGCTTAAAGGAAAGAACGAACTGCATCAAAATTTCAGCCAACTTTACAATACCAATTAATCTAATAATTAAATTACATAGTAAATGAGACGAATTAAGCATGAATGACTCTCGCCTGTGCCAATATTTATTGATAACAATTAGAACCATTGCTCTCAGTTTACCTTCGAGAGATAAGGTGCATTTTTCTCCTTAATTGATAAGTCGTTTTATTTCACTTAATTACTAGTCTCCAATACTAATTAACCTGGATACATCGAATTTCTGGAATTCAATGTAAGTTTGAGGTAGGCGATAGATCTTTCTTATGAAACGATGATTCGGTGTGAAGGTATTGTGCAGAAGTTCCAGGCAAATTTAAGTTGTCAACGAGATCTCCCCAGAGAAAAAGAAAATATGAGTATGAAAAACAAAGAATACCTAGATTGAGATCATTCTCTAGAGTTTCAATCGCAGTCGTTTGCCTCTGCTCCTCAGCTGATCTCTTGGATGCCTCATCCTCAGCATCTAGAGAGAGAGAGAGAGAAGGTCAAAAGATCGAAAAAGGAAGAGACAAGATCGAATTGAGGTAGCCCGCGAGCGAGAGATACACCTTTTACGTAAGATCTGAACGACTTCAGGTTTTCCAAATACTCCTCCATGTTTGATCGGAGATTGAGAAACTGCTCTCTGAATTGCGAGCTTGTGTGTTCGTTTGTGTATGTATGCTTGCAGAGTTGCGGGAGCGAGGGAAAATGGAATTTCCCGCTATGTGTGATTTCTTTTTGAAAAACTTGGCAGCGGCTGCCAAGGTCGCTATGTGTGATTTCACTAGCAGTTCTTTTTTTCCCGAATTCGGACCGTCCAATTATGAAAGCCGGTTTTTTCATTAATCGAAATAAAATAAATAAATAAAAGAAACGGTTTGGCGGAAATTTAATATACAGACAATTTATTTCAATTTTATTCCGTAAGAATTTTGGATTTTCACGCACTCAAGTCAGATTGTTATTTTGGTGTTGTATCATATGAGTTTGTGGGATGGGATAAATTATTCCGTCTTACTTATATATCAAAATTTCATCAAACTATTCTTCATCTGTGATATTTTTTTATTTTTGATTAATAAAAAAATCGGTTATTAAAGCGGCCCGAGCGTTCCATCTCAGGTCGGATTGGATCCGGACGGCCGTGATCCAAATAGAAATATTTATGTTACCTCAGAGGATAGAACCTTGCCGATTTTTTTATAATCGAAAATAAATAAATAAAATATCGCGAAAGAGGATTAATTTGGTGAAATTTTGATATCTTGGTAAACTAAGATTAATTATTCCATCCCATGGAACAGGATAAATTTATTCCGTCACACTAATTCAAATCCATAACCCCGCTAACTTAATTAACTAAGCAGAGAAAAAAAAATTGTGGGACGGAATAATCTATCCCGTCTCACAAATTTTTTTCTTCTTATTTCTTCTTAGTTAATAGGTTAAGTAGAGATAAACAAATAAAAATTTATGAGATGGGATAATCTATCCCGTCCTACAATTTTTTTTTTCTCTCTTTTTAGTTAAGCTGAGAAAAAAAAATGTGGGACAAGATAGATTAACCTATCTCGCAATTTTTTTTTCTTTTCTTAGTTATTTAAATTAGCGGGGTTACGGATTTAGATTAGTGGAACTGAATAAGTTGTCCCATCCTCTAGAACAAAATAAATGATTCTGTTTTATCTATATTTCAATTTCAACGGAAACACAAGTACACAACCCTATCGCGATATTTTTATTTTTATTTTTGATTAATAAAAAAAAATCGGTAAAAACTTGGAGCTGTCACTGTCATCCAATGACCGTTTTTTTTTGTGTGCAGCGTTTTCTTAAAAAAAAATTAATATGTTCTGTTAAATTCAGAATATTTTTATTAATTATACAAACGTTGTCAACAGTGATTCGGAATTAAAAATGTTAATGATGACAGATTGGCAGTGCCTCGCATCTTTATAAAATCTTATTATTGTTAATGTTTCGAAAACAATGACATCATTTCACATCTTCATCTTGCTTGATTGTTGATGAAATACAATTTAAAAATTCTAAACTGATGAAAAGCTGACGATAAATTTTTTTGTACTTAGGGATGATAGTCTTCGTAATTTGATATTATAGGTTTAATTTTCTTTTTAAATGCTACAAACAAAAAAATTGGATCCAGTAAGCTTGAAATACTTTTCCCTTCTCTATGAGGGATTCAAATCTGCTGAAATCCAAAATCATGAACAGTGCCGCTGAAATTGTTGAAATTCTGAATCCAGCCGTTGAACTGTTTCGAAATACGTGCACAGAAAAACTAGCTGCTTCGAGATGCATGCACAGAAAAAGTTGAACGGCTGGATTCGAAATTTCAAAAATTCCAAAAATACTGTTCATGTATCTCGGATTTCAGCTGATTTGAATTCTCTATGAGCCGAATTTGTGTACTTCCTTTTAATTCGGTATTCGGATTCTATTTTATCTTTTTTAGAGACCGACCCGAAATGACAAAAGAAAATGCCACGTGACTAAATCCTTGCCATGTGATCAGATCATGAGTGAAAATATTGAAAACCTTATTACTATAGTCAAATATTGAGCAAGTAAAATATATAGATAAGTGAAAACATGTCAGACCAAACATTCTTCAGAGTTGTTGTTATTATTATGTGCTTCTTGTGTTGTTTCAGTTATTAACTTATTGTTACGAATTATACTTTTCTATTTGGTTGGTTCAGTCTAATTAATTTTAAAATTTTCTAAATCAAACTGATTCATTTGACTGAAAAAATTAAATTGTTTAATCTAAACTCTCTCATGTAACCAATTAAAACAAACCTGATGAAACCCCAAAACCCGGTCCCTATTTGGAACCATGATATCATTAAAATTTTCAAAGATAATTTGAGATCCCATCCCAAGTGGCCTATAAGCTCTAAATTTCATTCCAAAAAGTAGGGGTGTAAACAAATCCGGATTATTCGGTCCGAATCCGCTCTGTATCCGGTTACTATCGTATCCATTTTAAACGGAGCGAATACTTAACGGATACAAATACAGATATATATTGAACATAGTCAAAATACACATATACGGAAAAGGATAAATTTCTATACCTCTAAACGGAGTGGTTATCCGCATATATCCGTATCCGTATCCAAAGCGATTTCTATATATAATGTCTCACTTTTATATCTTTTCACTCGTGGAACTAATTTTTAGTAGAGATCCGGACCTTATATCTTTTATATTTTGTAAATCGAACGTGTTATATGCTAAAAAGATTTCATATTTGAATTTTATTAATTGGTATTTGTATATTAAAATACATATGACTCAATATCCGACAATTATCCGTTCCGTAATGGTATTCGGAGATTATCCGCTCCGTATCCGTATTGGTTAAGGCGGATATGATTTTGAGTTTTGATATCCGTTTATTATCCGTATCCGTATCCGTTCATTGAAAGACGAATACGGATTTGATATTAGCATTATCTGCTTCGAATCCGCTCCGTTTACACCCCTACCAAAAAGGCATTCTAAAATTATTCCCACGAGTCATACACAAATGGAACATACCCATGAAAGCAAAAAGTATTCTCCACGCGAAAATCAAGAACATCGAAAACAGAAGAGACCGATATTTTTATTAAAACCCCAAAAAAAAAACAAATTATCAAATCTGCTCCCACTCCTAAGTTATAATTATTTCTACCCTAACCGCCCGTGGGCTGGGCGGTCCACTTTACCCACCAGACCGCTCAGCCACTGGGCGGTCCACTACCACGAGCTGACCGCCCAGCAGCTGGGCGGTCCGCTATAAAACCCTATAAAAGAGGTTTTTCTCTCTCCAGATGAGCACAGTATTCATTCTCTACACCAGAAATTTTCCAGAACCGAATGAGAGAATTTTGAGGCGATTTTGAGGCGATTGAGCACAGTAATTTCAGCACAGTAATTCGAGCACAGTAATTCGAGCACAGTAAGTCCAGCACAGTAATTCCAGCACAGTGATTCCAGCACAGTGATTCCAACACAGTATTTCCAGAACAGTATTTCTAGAACAGTAATTCCAGAACAGTAATTTCAGAATAGAAATATATTGGTTGCACTGTATGTGGGCGGGAAGTTTACCCGGGGTGCGGAGGGAGCACAGTACACTAAGGAAGCAGCATACGGCTTCGAGGTAAATGCAAATACCTCATTTGTTGAACTGAAGGGTATTGTGTATGAAAAGATCGGTGTGAACCCCAACCGGTGTGATATAGATTTAGCTACCCGGATTAACACAGTAAGAGGTGGTAGACCTTACTATACCCGGTATCCAATAACAGATGAGTCGTTATGGAGGAGTGTTTACAACACTTTTGAGTCACAGGGGGTAATGGTAATGGACTTATATTCCAGGAGAGTTCAGCGTGAACCCGGGGTTGGAACATCTAGGGAAAATAGAGGTTATGATCACTCGGGTTATGACAATCCGCGTCACTCGAGTTATGACAGCTCGAGTTATGAGCACTCGGGTTATGACAACCCGGGTCATGAGCACTCGGGGTATGACAACCCCCGCCACTCTAGTTATGACAACTCCCGCCACTACAGTTATGACAACCCCCGCCCCTCGAGGTATGACAACCCCCGCCACTCGAGTTATGAACCGCCCGTATCACCTGTTTATGAGAATTTTGTACCTGATTTTACCACCGATCTACCACCACCACCACCTCCTCCTGAAACTCCAATCCAACCCAGATTTCCATCTGTACCACTATCAATACCTTTAGTGTCACCCATTGCTACCCGGAGAGACCTTGACCTTGATGCTGAGCTCGATGCCGTACCACAAAGAAATTTGGAAACAGGTGACGAATGGGAAGGGGATTGGAATTCTGATCACGAGTCAGAAGGTGATGGAGATTATTTACCTAAGGAAGACAGATTTCCGATTAGAGGTCGGACAGATAGGCATCCGTGCCCCACATTCAACGATACCACTGCTTTTGAAGAGGCAGACATCTCATTTTTTGGGCCGCGTGTCAGGTACAGTCAAGAGCTTGCTCCGCAGCAGGTTTACACCAACATAGATGAACTTATGAAGAAAATACATGAGGTCCATGTTCACGGCAACTGGGAGTGCCGAGAGGAAAAAAGGGACCGAAGAAGGTTGGTAATTGTTTGTAAAGACGGAGTGCATTGCCACTTCCGTCTATATGCAACCCCTGTGGGTAAGGGCGAGGCATGGATTATTAAGAAGTGTGAACCACCTCACACATGCAAGGCTGCGTCATCAAGGAAAGACCATGCAAATCTTACGGCTTCACTTATTGCCAATGTAATTGAGAATGACGTTAAGGATGACCCATCGATGAGCCTCAAGGAGGTCGGCAGAGCTGTCAGACGGGTTTACAAGCATGTCGTCCCAAAATACAACAGGTTGTGGAGAGGGTGTGAACTTGCGATTTGCCGAATGTTCGGTAGCTGGCATGGTTCATACAACTTGCTTGCACCATTGCTGCAGGCCATAGCAAGTATAAATCCCGGCACTGTCTTTGAATGTTGGAATATAGGCGTACGGGATGTCGACAACGCGTTGCAATTCAAGGCCATAGCATAGGCGTTCGGTCCATGTATTCAAGCTGTGCCATACATTAGACCGGTCATCAGTGTGGATGCATGCTTCCTGTCTGGCCGTTACGACGGGAGACTGCTGATCGCATGTGCATATGATGCTGAAAACCAGTTGTTGCCTTTGGCCTTTGCAATTGTTGAGCAGGAGGACGGGGAAAACTGGGAATTTTTCATGAGGTTCGTAAGAAGACAAGTGGTTGGCGACCGGTTCTTTTGTGTCATATCAGACCAGCACAAATGAATCAAATATGTTTTTGATCGCCCAGATTTCGGGTGGTCGACAGCGAACGGCGATTGTGTGCATAAGCTGTGTATGCAACATGTTACAGAAAACCTACACAAGAACTGCGGATCTGGAAAATGGGTTGCAGATACATTCAGAATTGGTTGCAAGAAGAAGAAGCCGAGAAGGGTGGAAGAGATGTTCAAAGATTTTTCCAAGGTATGTATATATGAATTATTTGTTGACTTATATTTTTTGAATTATTTAATCAAACGTTTTCTCAAGGTGGGAAAAAATTTGTACTTACTCAAGGTGGGAATTTTGTACTTACATTTTGCAGATATTTTCTGACTTATATATGAATTATTTAATCAAACGTTTTATTTGCAGTACTGTCCAAAGGCAAATTTGTACTTACTCAA
Source organism: Carex parvula (assembly GCA_025461045.1). NCBI lineage: Eukaryota > Viridiplantae > Streptophyta > Magnoliopsida > Poales > Cyperaceae > Carex > Carex parvula. The sequence goes on along the minus strand of JAJGRW010000309.1, from coordinate 229,231 downwards.
GGTGGGAAAAAATAATCCCGCCGATCTGGCGGAGCCACCTCGATATGAGAAGATATTGCAAGCCCGTGATGGATGTTTCCGATGGGGAATTATGACCACAAATGGGTCTGAGTCCTTAAATGCTGTTTTCAAGCAGAGCCGGCAGTTGCCCGTAGCAGCAATTGTGGAGGACACCTTCTACAAGTTAAATGCATGGTTTGTTGCACGGCGTGCTAAAGCCCTCGAATTACTGTCAAGGTATGTATATTTTTATTCAGAGATTTTGCTAAGGTATGTATATTTTTATTTGTTGACTTATATTTTCTGAATTACTGTCCAGGAATCAAACGTTTTCAACAAGGGTGGAGGGAAAACTAAGGAAACATAGGGAGAAAGGTGCAGCTATGAGAGTTGTCCCGTACGGGGATAACCAAATGGAATTCGAAGTGCACTGTCCAGATGAGTTTGCTCCAACCGGCCGTAAACCGGATGGGACTATGGAGTTTGTGAAAAGGATGTTCAAGTATATTGTTATTTTTGCACCTGACAATACTGTAACATGCACTTGCCAAGGAATCCAGTTGGCCCACATACCTTGTTCTTATGTTATGGCGGTGTGCCAAGAGGGAAACTTCTCTGAGGATGATTATGTCGCTGACATGTACCGGACCGATTACCTTGCGAGTACTTGGGGTGCATCTTTCCATCCTTATCCCAACCAGTATCAGTGGCCGCCCTATGTTGGTGATAAAGTCTATCCCGCAAGCGGGTGGATCAGAAAAGGAAGAAGACCCCACAAGCGTCAAGTAATGACCATGGACGAGATGGAAGGTAGGCGAATGGGACATCAGGCCCGCCGTTCAACAACTGACAGGCAGCGAGCAGGTACGGTTAATTTTATTTATTTACTTATATTTTATTTGTTTACTTATATTTTATTTTGATTTTATTTCAACTGGAATGCAATGCAGATTCATTAACGAAGCCAACGAAAGAGAAAATGCTAGAGTTGTTGCTGAGGCTACCGGTAGTAGCCACCGTAGTCATGAAAGCCCAGGAACCGGTAGTAGCCATGGAGAGACATCCGGTAGTGCCGCACAACCAGCTGAACCCAGACCCAGACGTCGTATTTTGAGTTTGTTCGGCCGTCGTCGCTGATTACCAAATTTTGTTAACTCTAGTTATGAAATATTTTAGATGTATATTGTGAACTATTTTAGATGTATATTGTGAACTCTAGTTATGAACTATTCTAATTGGTAGTTTATTATTTTTATTACTTAATTACGTATACAAAAACTAACAACATAAAATATAAACAAACACAAAACTAATGAAATAAAGTCTACGACATAAATTCCTAAAAATTCTACAACATAAATTCCTAAAAAATCTACTTCTTACAACGAGCTTTGAAAGTGCAAGGCACAAAGTCATCATCAGAGTTTGCCTGATCTGGATCAGTCACAGCAGACGAAGTGGTAGCCTTACCAGTACACGGAACAAACTTATCGTCCGATGCTGGAGGCTCTGGATCAACTTTCTTCTTTTTCAAACCAAAGCCGTAGGGGTTTTCCACAAAGTCATCGTCTGAAATTTCATACTGAACATGTCGTTTCTTCCATTCCTCCAGCTTACATGTCTCACAATTAAAAAAAATCACGACATATTTGACACTTGTATTTTTTTTCCTCATTTTTACCTCGATCACTAATTGACCCTCCTCTCGCTACGCCACGATCTCGGTTGCTCGCTTTCTTACCTCCACTGTTACTGTCAATACCTCAAAATTTTCTCATTCGGTTCTGGAAAATTTCTGGTGTGGAGGAATGAATACTGTGCTCATCTGGAGAGAGAAAAAACCCTTTTATAGGGTTTTATAGCGGACCGCCCAGCTGCTGGGCGATCAGCTCGTGGTAGTGGACCGCCCAGTGGCTGGGCGGTCTGGTGGGAAAAGTGGACCGCCAAGCCCACGGGCGGTTAGGGTAGAAATAATTATAACTTAGGAGTGAGAGCAGATTTGATAATTTGTTTTTTTTTTGGAGTTTTAATAAAAATATCGGCAGAAGAGAGACAGTTTTCTAATGATAAATGATTTATATTTTGTTGACAGTTTGAGATGTTGTACGGTCTTTGATTAAGTGATAAGAAACTTGCCTATGGGCTTCAACTCAAAAAAATAAAAATATGATAAGAAAGTTAGAAACAGACGGAGAGTCGTAAAATAGTACTGAGACAATTGTTTAATTATTTTAAATATAAGTATATTTTTTTGTAAAGTTTTAGAAAAATAACAGAAGAAATATATTTTGACAAAAAAATAAAAACATGATAAAAAAAAGTTTGTTCTCCTAGAAAGATTGAGAACTATCCTAGGAAATTCCTAGTGACCAAAATTGGTCCACCGAACACTCCATTGAATTATAATTCAAACTCCATTAAATTCTCATCTAAAAACTGCATGCCGAACAGCCTTTAAGAGAGGTTGGATCGTCGGAAAAAAATTGGTTGTCCTCACCACAATTTTTTTTTCACCGTTTCTATCACTTTATCGAAAAGTCTATATACCACTAATGAGAGAACAGATGTTTGTAGATTCATAACCGACTAATCATAATAATGAGATTTCAGCACATGCTCACGCTCATTAGTAACAAGAAACAAATTAAGTGATCACTATAAAATTTATGAGTGAGGCTACTTTCAAAATTTTAACTGTCGATTCGAACCGTTCAACATGATTATAAAATGAATATGTACTTGCAAACCAAATTTTACATTTTTTCGAATTTTTTACTATTTTTTTGAAAATCACTTGATCTGAACATTCTGGACCATCCAAAAACAGCCTATCTAAAAAAATAATAAAAAAATTCAAAAAAATGTAAAATTTGATTTGCAAGTATATATTCATTTTATAATTATGTTGAATGGTTCAGATCGACCGTTAGAATTTTGAAAAGTCAAATTTTGAGCCGTAGCACGGACTCAATCCGTGCTATGCATAGCACCGTAGCCTCACTCAAAATTTATCTCTTGAGTTAGATGTACACTAGTCATTAAAATACAAATTATATTTTGGAAGACATAAATAACAAACAATACAAAATCGATAAATAATGTCTAATACAATTGATCAAGACAGACGATTGAAATCACTAATACATGAACCCGACTTTATTATTTTGTGTGTTGTAAGGAGTCGATTCTGATCAGACGGCTGTGATCTACCCGAGCTCCGATGAGTTTCGCTCAACCCGGAATTCATATCTGAACCGTTAACTTTTGTTTTAAATAAAAAAAATCTACCTAAATTTTTAATTTTCAATCTGAACCGTTCGTTATATATTACAGCCTTTTACTACAGGTTTGGACTCTATTGATCCGGATTCTAATCGGACGGTCCAGACTAAAACTCAAACGTGGTGCATTTATCTCAGAGGATCCAGATTCCTCAACCCGGGTCGAGCAGTCGACCCGAACGAAATTAGGTGTTCCTCCAGCGCAAAATGGCGCATTTCTAAAACCCTATTCCACGAAACAAACCTTAACCCTTCCAAAACCCTAGCCTCCCCAACCCTCTAGCTCATCTTCTCGCTGCGCGCGCGCGCGTTTTCTCCATTACAAATGTCTAAAGGGAGTTCTACGTCAGCTCTGAACATGCCTGATGTTCCCATGGGGAAGCTTCCAGACCATCTCGAGGTGCAGCGCACACGGGTGGTTTGCAAAGCCGATGCGCCGATTCATGTAATGAGATTTTGGTTTTGCTTTCTTTTGTTTTTCGTACTTTATCCATGCTTCCTATTTCTTTTCTGAACTCAACGACTATTCTCTCGGTGAATGACAAGGCAATTATCTGGGGTATTAACGGGCCTCTACGAAATATGCGGAACTGATTAAAATTTAAATATAATTTTTGCCCTTGCCAATTTGCCCTATTAGTCAGGCAGCTTGTATATAATTTTTTTACCAGCCATGCTCATTTTCTTCCAATGTCTGTACTTTCCCATACTTAAATATCTTACTGTTACCAAATTCATGCTTTTTTTTGTCATTATTTTGTTTACATCGAAGATTTCAATTTAGGTTGATACTGCAAAATTCTTGTGGTTCATGCCACTGCTTTGCCCATGAAACACTAAATTTGCAGCAAAGCATTTATTATCCTGATGTAGGTTTTCTTTTACCTTAATTATTAATACCGGATTAAATAAAATCAGAAATTAAACAACTAAGAAAGAGATTAAGCACAATACTTAGTTTTTTTGGTACCATTTGTATACTGGCTTTTGAAAACTCATTTTTTCCCCTTGTATCAAAAGACGGAAGGTATCCAATTCTCTGGGGCTTATGCAGCAGTGGGAGTAGACAACAGCAATCCCCTGGATAAGTTTAAGAGGGATTTTAAAATTGATGTAATTCGTCTTACCAAGGATGAGATGGAGTTTGATATGATTGGAATTGATGCCGCCATTGCTAATGCTTTTAGGAGAATCCTAATTTCCGAGGTATAACTTTTTCAGCGATGCAATGTTCCTTCTTATGAATTTGAATCTTGATTTGGAAAGACCGCCACTTGTCAGTTCTTTGTATGACTGTGGAATTAGTTTTCATAATATAAACTTTGTTTGATATATTTGATTGATGACAAGGCTTAGTGCCTGCCTCACACACCCACACACACACTTGGCAGCCTCTGCGAAGATTTCAAAAGAGTGAGAGAGAAAGAGCAGAAGAAACATTTTTCTTGTATCCTTTCTATCTGACAAGACAAGTTCAATCACCTCAACCCACAGGCCTAGTTGCCCTTGATTGGCCTTGAACCCTGTACCCACTACAGGAAATTCAATCACCTGTTTGGTACTGATTAGTTGGTGACACTGGGTACTGTTTATTCTGGTTTCTAAATATGGCAGTTCTTTTTCATTTTCTTATTGTTGTCATTTATATTTTTGTTCAAAAGGTGCCAACAATGACAATAGATAAAGTATTTATGGTGGATAACACATCTCCTATAGTGGATGAGGTGCTAGCTCACCGGCTTGGTCTTATCCCTCTAGATGCGGATCCCAGACTCTTTGAATATATGTCAGGTTTTGATTTTTTTTGTCTGTTATTTTTTAATTATCCTCAATTAAGCTTTTTAATATTACTGACTTAAAACACATGAAACTACCACTTTGCATCTGATGAACATTTCTTACATTGTTTTGTTTGTCGACACCCTATATTTTGTTTTTTGTTTTCATGGTTTGTTTAAGCAAATAGACAACACCACATACTGAAAGGAAACAGAGTGTTCTTAAGAACAATAGGTATTGAAATATTTTAGTCAATTTCGGACAAAAGTTATCGTTGTTAAAGTGCTAATGGTGCAAAGATGGTTGTTTCTTTCTTTCTTTCCTTTCCTTTTTTTTGGGGTGGGGTGGGGGGGGGGGGGGGGGGGGGGGGGGGGGGGGGGTGGAAGATCACAATTCAAAACTAATTTGCCACAAAATATACTATAATTATTGTAGTTGTACCATTATTCTTCGATTTGCTTTGATAAGGCGAGTACTCAAGACACCCAGAATAAATAAAATAGAACAAAAGAAAACAAATTAAACATGAGAGGTTGGGTTATTGATTTGCTTTTATTTTACTGCACAATGATTAATTTTCATTTTGTACCGAACTGTGAATATTTTATCATTGGCGCTTCTTGTGCTGCAGAACATGATGTGCCAAATGAAAGGAACACCATAGTGTACAGATTGAATATCTCTTGTGAAAAGGGTTCGCCACGACTTACAGGTATATTCTTATGTTGTTCTCTTGAGGTCTTGCGATTTAGTGTTAGATCTATGTTGTTATGTCATAATAGATACCGGTGCGCCGAGCCTTTGGTTTGAGCCCAAATCTCTTTCTAAATGAACCTTGCACGCCAAATCACCTCTAGATGAGGTTGTTTCTTTAAGTGTGTGGTTCTTCAAAGAGTTATGTCTGCAGTGAAATATGTTTTGCTATTATAAGGCATTTTATTGGGTCATGGTGACTCTCGTGAAGAAAAAGGGTTGCCTCTAGTTGTAGGTGATTATAGTATTCTGTATTATTGTGATTGTCAGCATATGAGCCATTGTAAGGTATCAAAATACCATTTGGCATATATTCTGTTTTCCTTCTCTGTTACGTTCTTCATAACCTTAACTATGGTATAATATTCTGTATTATTGTGATTGTCAGTATTCTTATTGGCGTTGTTGCTTTTGCTGTTGCTAATTGTTTTTGTTTTCAATATTTAATTTTCTTTAATAATGTTTTCTGACTTAATGATTCCAAAACACGAGTTACAGTCCCAAATTGTTACGGTAGTTTCTGGTAAGTTTGAAACCAAATTTCTTTAACAGAGCCAACTCAAGTCATATTTCAACTGATTTCTTAGTAAGTTCTGATCTTCTTAGTTTGTTTTGATCTTCTTAGTAAGTTCTGCCTTGACTTCAGTAAAGGATCTTAAGGTGGCTGGAATGTTAATCTTTGATTCTAACTTGTCGACCCGTTGTTATTATACGTGAACAGTTAAATCAGATCAATTAGAGTGGCTACCAGATGGCAGTAAATTGCATGAAGTTGCTCCTAGCTACCCTGGAGAACAACAAAAGACCTACACTTCCTTCAGTGGTAGCCAACTGGAAGTTAGCAGAAGGGCCCTTGGTGTCAAGCACAAAGACATAACTATTGCCAGATTGGGGCCAGGACAAGTCAGTACTTTGAACCTTTATTTGTATTACGACTCAGAACATTGTTGTATGATACTATGATTACCATTACCAAATGATAATATTTGATGAAAATCATTGTTTTGGATGAAATGCAAAGTGCTGCTTGTTCTCGGACTCAGCCCCTTTTCATATAGACACCTTTTGTTTTAGTAATGAGACAAGACCTCGGAGTTTAGTTGTTACGTTAGATGCATTGTTTCTTATGGAATAATTGCATACATGCCCTAGAAATTGTCAATTTCTCATGAATATATGAATTTTTCTAAGCTGGCGTACATCTTCCCTCCACTACGAAGGTAACCAAACCTATTCCTTCCTGCGTTACGTGTATAGAGGCTGACAAAAAAAGAAGATGGTATGGCAGTGCTTTTTGCACTAGATGGGGAGGGAGAATTACGGAGGAACTAACAAGCATTGTAGTTCTATGCTTGACATATAATATGTTTTAGGGGTTTACATTATATTCTTATTTTTAAGAAGTCTATATGATATTTTTTAAGTTTAGCTGAATTTTGCTTGAAATTGTTACGATTTTTGACGCACATGTTAGATTTTCTGTATGAAGGCCAATCAGGAAAAAGGAAACATAACACAGACACACACACATACAGTAAGTTGCCCATCATCTTTAATTGCAGACAATAGAGTTGGAAGCTCATGCAGTGAAGGGTATAGGGAAAGTGCATGCCAAGTGGTCTCCAGTTGCTACTGCTTGGTATCGAATGCTTCCTGAGGTTTACTTCTTGCCTTTTTTTTTAATTTTCTGTTTATTGCATATATTTTTTATTGTTTAATTCTCTTAAAGCCACACAATCTTGCAGTCAAATAAGCCTTTTTCATTAGAAGTGACCTAGTCTAGTCAAGCACCAGCCATAGTTTCTATATTTCTAGCCGTTTTGTCTTCTTTTCCTGTTTCATTGGAGGTCTCTTCTCAATTGGGTATTGGTTATTGCGGTGCTTAAACCTTTTGATACAGCAACTGAAGCAATCAACTATTGTTCTTCTTGTTTTGTATAAATGAAGTTAATTAATTTGCATGAATCAACTACTGGTGCAATTTATCTGTAGGTTATCTTGCTGAAAGAAATTAAAGGGGAAGAAGCAAAGAAACTAGTCAAGAAATGCCCTGTTAAAGTTTTTGACATTGAAGACCTTGGAAATGGTATCTGTTTCATTAATTTGTCAGATTGCTATGTTCTTTTGTGTCTTGGGGCCAAATCACACCCAATTTCAGATAGATGTTGATGTTTCTGATAAGTTCAAACCACGCGCACAGATGTTTTGAGCTATTTTGCATATGACACCTAGTATATTATGGGCCAAGTAGAAAGCGACATGGCATTAATTGAATTAGTCCATGTATAACCAAAAAGCTCTATATGAGCTTGTTTATGAAAATAATAGTTTGCTTCTTTGTCAGTTAATGCAAAACCTACCTAGATCCAGCTTATAATTTGTTGGGTGGGAATGAGTGAGGCTATGGTGCTATGCATAGCACGGATGGGGTCCGTGCTACGGCTCAAAATTTGACTTTTCAAAATCGTAACGGTCGATCCGATCCGTTCAACATAATTATAAAATGAATATGTACTTGCAAACCAAATTTTACATTTTTCCGAATTTTGTTACTATTTTTTTAGATATGCTGTTTTTGGATGGTCCAGAATGTTCAAATCAAGTGATTTTCGAAAAAATAGTAAAAAAATTTGGAAAAATATAAAATTTGGTTTGCAAGTACATATTTATTTTATAATCAGGTTGAACGGTTCGGATCGACTGTTACGATTTTGAAAGGTCAAATTTTGAGCCGTAGCACGGACTCCATCCGTGCTATGCATAGCACCATAGCCTCACTCGGTGGGAATTGTCAAATATTAACAGCCTCAAGTATCTCTTCTGCCCTTACAATCAAATTGTTTGAATTCATATGCATTTAAAAGAAAATGTTTAAACGTGCCTCAAGTAAAAAAGCAAAGAGTTCCATCATCTCCTAAGAACCTAAATATAACAAAAAAAAGCTCTTGATATAGCAAGATCTTATGTTTCCCCTTGAAACCTTCGAGATATCACCTACTGTCAAAATTCATAACTGCTCTTTCTTCTTTAAAGGTACTTTTCATCTTTCTAAGTTTGTGAACATGGTTTAGGGCAGGGAAGGAGGGGGGTAATCGGAGATGCGGCTTCCTGTAATGTAACTTTTGGCATTATTTGCAGGAGCTGTCAAATAAAAAACACACTTTCATGGGCTTGTATCATTGAGTTTTGAACATCTGTAGCACTTTTTTGTTAACAGGGGAAGAAAGGGCAGTCGTGAAGAGCCCACGGGCATGCACCCTTTGTAGAGAATGCTTGCGAGGTGAGAGTGAAGAACAAATTGAGCTGAGGCGTGTTAGAGATCACTTTATCTGTATGTTTCTTTTGTTTACCTATTTTGATGCCATTGCCTTTCTGGTTCCATACTAATCTAAACCTTTTTTTTTCCCGGGCCGTGTTCAATTGCATATTTCTTTTTGGCTTAAAGTCTATTTATTCAGTTCTGCACTCGTGGTTTGGTTTACCGCTACTTTCTTTCGCCCCTGGGGGGCTTGCAATAATAGCCATGGTTGTGTCATTTGGCACATCCTGAACTGGTATGAAGGTTTATGGTACCTAACTGCATTTGTTTAACAACTCGTGCCTCATCTGTTCCCTTTGTCTTACTTTTGGTTGATTTGGTACTTATTCTCAAAAGAGGCAATTTGGGTAAGTTGGGTTGAAGTGAATAGTTGAATAAATATATTTAAGCTATAATTGCACAATTTGGGTTACAGACTGGATCTGTTGAATGATATTTCTTAATCTTTCTTTCTGTCTCAGTTACAATTGAATCAGCATCAGCCCTACCTCCAGAAGTACTTTTCAAGGAAGCGGTTGAAGTGCTACAAGAAAAGTGTGATCGGGTCATATCTGAGCTTTCTTAGCATTATTTCAAATCTTAGGGCAATTAGTGAAATATTGTAAGAATTTTGTTTAATTAAATTGTACCAACCTATTAAAAATAGCATACCAGGTGTTTGAGTTTAATCGTAAGGACAATCTGATTGACTTCAAGTCTTCAAATGAAGAAATTGAATTGTTGAGTTTGATGTCTTAACGAGTTCAGTTTTGTTATTTTAATTTTTTTTGTAACTTATGTATAATATCAAGAAGAATATGTTTGAAAAATGAATGTACCAAAATAATTCATTTTCTAACATCTCCCATCTTTAAAAGCTGGTTTTCTTATCAGCATAGTTACTTTCAAATATAAATTGTATATTTTCCCGTTTTTTTTTTTTAATATTTGAATATCAGATACTAATACTATTCAACCGTTAATGTCTACCATTATTGTACACTAGGATTTTTTTAGGTTTCATTCTAAAAAAAAATTCTAAGAAAATTTAATTTTGTACAAGTTATATTAAAAAAAAATTACATGTCACAAATTGAAAAACAAATTTTTTTTTCTTATACCAGTAATTTTGGATTTTTGTGGCTAATGCACGTTGCAACTTTTGGAAATTACTGGACCAAATCATTAATTGAGTTCCAGTGTACCTCCTCAGTGGGATCAAAATAAATGGTTCGGTTCCATCTCCATCTGTAAGATGGAAAAGTAAGTAATAATTCAATATTTTATTTCAAAAAAAAAAAAAAAAAACAAATTGGCCTAGTTTGGCCTATGTCGAATTGCCCTATGCTAGGAAAGAGCAGATGGTAGGTATTGCCACACTAAACTCTGGGAACTAATAATGTCGTCACTGTTATTATTGACATGAGTCACATGACATTAAAATTAATAAAGTACAAAATATTATCCTATATAAACAATCTTATTATCCTATAATAATAGTAAGATTCAATTCGTAGGTGAAGAAACTACGCAGAATCAATTCGGTCGGTGTTTGTCCCACCAGACCAAGATACACAAGCAAGAGTGCTTGATCATCTGACACGTGTACCCGATTACCCTCGCATAAGGCGTTCGAACCAAATCAGCCAATAACCACATCAAAGAAAATAAAATAGTCCAATTTATACGACACTACATACATGTTCAGGCCCAAGTTAAATAAAGTCCAAGAGTTTATCAATAAATATAATTATTTACAACATTCCAAAAGAGCATAGTGGACAAGTATTACAAATAGTCATATGAAAAGGACAGACATAAATACAACTCAGTACAAGTGTTTATTCATCAGATCTATCCGAAATTTCGAATCAAATGGTTGATCACTGGAATTTAGTCAAAGTTTGTAGAATTAAGAGATAAAAGTATATGTGTGTGTCTATATATATATATATATAGCAAAGCTAGGGTGTGATGTGCTCACCAAGAGAGTTTGGTGAGCACAACTTCGAAAGTATATCGAATCGACTTCAAACAGCGAATTCAAACTGTTGAAATTCATGTACTTCATTAGTGATGCATATACATGCAAAATTTTGTAAGTTTCGAATTCATTTGCTACAATATCAAGCGGTAAAAAAAATGAACATTTTATAAGTTGTTTTATATATTCAATTTTTATCATTTCTTTGATCGCTTGACCTTGTAGCAAATGAATTTGAAACTTTTCAAATTTTACATGTACATGCATCACTCATGAAGTACATGGATTTCAACGGTTAGAATTCGTCGTTTGAAGCTGATCCGATATATTTTTGGAGTTGTGCTCACCAAACTCTCTTGGTGAGCACATCACACCCTAGCTTTGCTCTCTCTCTCTCTCTCTCTCTCTCTATATATATATATATATATATATATATATATATATATACATAGAGATGAGTTATGGTGAGACGTGAAGTAAAACAAGTTTGTACTCCACGTCATATTTTCATTTTGAAAATCCAAATAACCGATCGGAACCGCTCAACATATTCTCTATATTGAAATGTGTTTGGAGACTAAATTTATGTTTTTTGGAATTTTTTTACTATTTATTAAGCCACTTTGAAAATCGCTGATCCACTGTTTACAGTAACAAATAGTAAAAATTTATGGACCACCGGATCAGTGATTTTCAAAGTGGCTTAATAAATAGTAAAAAAATTCCAAAAAATGTAAAATTTGGTCTCCAAGCACATTTCAATATAGAGAACATGTTGAGCGGTTCGGATCGGTTGTTTGAATTTTTAAAATAAAAATATAGTACCATGAAATAAGAATTTGATTTTACTCCACGTCTCATCATAACTCATCTCTATATGCATATATATATATGAACTACGTGTATATTTTTACAAAAATATAATAACATAAGCATATTATTAAAATATGGCGTGTATTGAACTTGGAGCAACTAGAACCATTCAATATTTTAAAATCTAGTCTAGCGAGTAAGATAATATTTTTCGTGAGAAAAATTATAAATTCAAAATCTAATTAAAATTATTCTTATAAACATTTAAAGTTGAATACTTGACTCATCTTTATTTATTTATTTTAAATCAAGCCGCTACATAGTTGACACCTATTAACATGGCATTCGGCTTTCCTGGATTATATGGAAACCATTGGATAGTTCTCGTCAAATCTTGACCGCCCGATCTGAAATTACTAGATTAAATTCCAGATATTATAGAGCCGAACCTGAACTTAACACACTGCAGCATTTGTCGAAGATGTGAACTTAAACATTGTGAAATGTTCCATGTGCAATTGTGCATCCATATCATTTTCTGCACTTGAGAGTAGGTCTGAACTTTAATCACCGTCAATTTGATTTAAGATTCGTACGAACGCTTTAAAATTTGTGTGTGTTTGTTTCAATGTTCGTGCGCACAAATCTTAAATTAGATCGGATGGTCATCGTGCCTGTTGAACCTAAAAGTAGGTCCGATGGGCATCGGACCTACTCCGTTCTCCATTTTCTGACCAATAATTTATTTAATTTATTTTGCGCAAAGCCTTTTCTGTTGCTAATTCAGTTCATATGGCTGGTAGGTAACATAATAACATAATTCGCATATAATTTGTTTTTTTTGATGTTTCTGAACCGAACACCGAATAAAAAATGCAAAAAACGTATAATACGTTTTATACGCGAATAAACGGAAAAAAAAAACGCGATCTTTTAATAAAAAAATTGATTTTTTTTTTTTGCTTCCATGTAGTACCAAATAATTCTCGAATTATATCCGAATTATTTCTAAATCATGAACTTTTAATTCCGCCGAACCGAACTTGAACCATTCATTTGCCACTACATAGTATATGCCAGTTTACCTGGTCTTCTACCATTTACACATTTGCCTTTGCCTCAAATAATCCGAAAAAGAATTTAGAGTCTTCCACTGACAGATGGGACCCATACAAGTCCCTGCTTTGGCCGTGTAACCGTGTTTATTACATCGTCTGTCATCCCTTGTGTGTCGTCTCTGTCATCAGAAAACCTTCATTAACTTTTTAAATAATATTTCCTCCCTCCCTCCCTCTCTCTCTCTCTCTCTCTCTCTCTCTCTCTCTTCACCCATTCGCCACGGCCAAGAGGACCTTAAAAAGCTTTCATTTGGAAGAACTCGGTAAGACTATGGTTTTGTTTTTACTTTTAATTGCGTACATCGTAGTTTCTTAAAAAAGATTAGGTTTGTCTTTTTTGCTTGATTGCTTAGATTGAGTGTACTATTTAATTCGATATAGTTCTTTCCGGCGCTTCGCGCAATGTTTAATTAGATCTGATTCACAGGTCTTAGGGAATGCGCTTAAACGAGAAATTTAAGCTACTCCATGACATTTTAGATTCGACGATCATTCCTTCTCTATCTATTTCCATTGGATTTTGGTCCTAGGTTCGTTCCCTAGTTCGATTTGTCGTTTTATTCCAAGTCATATGCATTAGTATAATGCCTTGAAGAAGGTCGGATTTTGATGGTGTACCTTAGTTAAATGGGGATTTATTTTTTTTGCATTTCGTCTTCCCCTTCTTTCTTATCCCCCACAAGTCATTCTGTAGATTGAAATCTAAACAAGACGGTTCATTCAGAAATACTGTATTTTTGTTTGATGCTGGTCTAATATGCTGTATTGACCACCACTATGTAATGCTCAATTATTGAGTTTGGTACAGTTTAAATGCGTGGTCGTTTCTATTTTTATTTTAATATACCGTACCACCAAATTCTCACTTCTATGGGAAAAATAATATCTGGATAGTTTATTTTCACTCTAATTCTACTTGTATTTAAATTAAGAGGAGGGTTCCAATGCCTCCATTTTTCATGCCTCCACCATGCCTCCATTTTTAAAACTTTAATAACTCAAAATTTAAAATTTAAAAGTCAAAATAAAACCGTTGGATATGATCTACATCATTTTATCTATGTGCTCATAAAAAATTATGATATTTCAATTTTGTTTTTATGTGAATCAATAAGTTCAAAAATCAACGTCTAGAAATTATCCACATTAGTACGTTTTTTACAAGCTCTTGATGACAACCAAAATAAAATTGAAATGTCATAATTTTTTACACGTGTATAGATATAATGATGTAGATCATATCCAACGGTTTTATTTTGACTTTTAAGTTTTAAATTTTGAGTTATTAAAGTTTTGAAAATGGAGGCATGGTGGAGGCATGAAAAAATGGAGGTATTGGAACCCTCCTCTTAAATTAATAAATGAATGTATTTATTTTTTGTATTTTGCTATCTTGCGTTGATAGTTATGCTCAATTATATGCAAAACTGAAATTATGTATTCTTTGAATTTAATAATTGCTAAAGTTGTTCTTCTATTTTTATATATTTTGCTTCCAAAATTTAACATTTGCTCTCTTGACTAGAGATTTTGGCTTGATGATGTAGAGATAACAAAACAACATTCAATAATTTATGCTTTAAATTAACTACTTGCTTTTTTGTTTGTAATAATCACTGCTTGATTTCTATTTATTTAAATTATGTATAATTCTTTTCTTTCATATCCTTCTAGAAGCTTGTATTTTCGTGTTTATGAAGGGGGGATGATATCAATTTTCTTTGTTTCTGAAGCCATGATTTCTTGCCATCAATTCACCTATCATTGACTTAGTTTTGCAGAATATCCAGCCTAATTAAGCTAAAAACAATTAAGCACAAATCAAATAAAGTAACTTGCAAATTAATTTGGATAAATTTTTTTGTAATAAAACCTCTATAGTTATTGATCCTTGATGACAGTTGCTATAGGTACTTTTACATACCGGTATTACCAGTTCGTAATGTGCCTTACCTGTTATATTAATTACAAGTCAGAAAAAATATACAGAAGATGAAGCGAAGTACAAAAAAAAAAGAAAAACAGAACCGAAATAGCGAGCACTACAACAATTACAACTACAGACACCACAACTTGTATTCTAATCCTAGTTCCCAATCCTACCAGAAGCCCTGACTGGTAGGGCTTTTGAAAGTCAAAACTAAGCCATTTTCTCAAAGCACAGCCAAGTCAGTTTCTTTTGTAAACTCTCTGTGTGTGTGTGTGTATATATATTTGGAGGGTGGGGGGGTTGTGTCAAAAATATGCAATAACTTGTGAAGAACAAGCATGTTGACCTGTTCTACTCTTGATTTAATAAATCTGACATCATTTTCTTTCTTTTTTTCTCTACTAGATATATCATCCAATTATCAGGGAGAAGATATTTTCAAAATTCATAGCTCTGTAGGAAAACCTTTCATCGTCTATCATGGCTTCAAAATCACACCCAAATGTGAGTGAACCGGGTCCGACCTCAACCGACCTAGAAGATCCCAAAGAGAACCAAAACAGCAACACAGAAACAAGTGTTGCTTACAGTGAAAACCGTGGGGCCCATGAGAGCATAAAGTCGAGTTTATGCAGCGACCTCAGTGAAGAAAGTATGGACAGATCTAGTACAACAACGACAACCAGTGCCATAACAAAGCCTCACAAATCCAATGACCCTAGATGGGAGGCGATCCAGCTGGTACGGGCTCGATACGGGCCACTAGGGCTGGCACACTTCCGCCTCTTGAGGCAAGTCGGGTCCGGCGACATTGGGTCGGTGTACCTCGCTGAGCTTACCAAAACTGGTACTGGTATGGTAACTTCTATTTGTAGGTTTGCAATCAAGGTGATGGATAAAGTGGCACTGGCACAAAGGAAGAAGCTGGTACGGGCACAAACAGAGAGAGAGATACTGCAATGCCTCGACCACCCTTTTTTGCCGACGCTGTATGGCCATTTTGAGACTGAGAAGTTTGCATGTCTTGTTATGGAGTTTTGTCCTGGAGGGGATTTACATATGCTTCGGCAGAGGCAGCCTGGGAGGTACTTCGCCGAATATGCCGCCAGGTTAGATAATTTTTGTTCTGGCTCAGTTTCTGTTGTCCACAGAAGCCTAAAGATTCCATTTTTTGTCCTTAACTGTTCCAATTAACAATTTAAGTACATTTGCAGTATAAATACCCAAAGGAAACTCTTCAAGTAATGATTAGAACGAGTAATTTGTTGGATAACTTCAGTAAAGTAGTGACCTGTTCAGGCTGTGCTGCTTTAATCGCAAAACTGGATTTTGTCCATCCTTTGACTGAAAAATGATGGAACAGCTGAAATGCTATAATTTGGAAAATTTAAGGACCAAAAATTGTCAATTTAAAACTTTGGGAACCAAATTAATACATAGAAGCTATTGTATATTTGTATTGACCACATGGGAACTTCATGATAGTGCTTGTCGTATTTCATAATCTCTTCTTTTGGTTGAAAACTTCAGGTAATGAATGGTATTGAAAAGTAGCTTTTAGTGATACATATTCTCAAGCCAGTGCATTAAGTTATTTAAGCCTAATTTAGCCCGATTTAGTCTAATATAGCAATGTGAACCTTAAAAAGTTTTTTATTAAGCCTCAATAAAGCTTCCACTTGCATAACTAGGTAGTGGGAGCTTGTAAAGTATGTGACTGAACAGGTTGTTAGGCAAGGATATTTTTATTTCTTTTCTCACTATTCTTGAATGACCGCACTTAAGTCTCTTCTGTAGTTTATTTTTCAAAAACCGTGCAGTATGTTAGCCTTAATTTAAACTTAGCTTAAAGTACTGTTGATCATGCAATTACAATAAAAACTGACTGTTGGCTGAGTTTTGTTGGAGAAACACTTTGAATATATTCATGCTGGAATGAAGTATATTGATGTGTACAGCAATTCCTCTACCATTTTGTCCCCTGCAGGTTCTATGTGGCGGAGGTGTTGCTAGCGCTTGAATACCTCCACATGCTCGGCATAATTTACCGAGATCTGAAGCCAGAAAATGTGTTGGTTAGAGATGACGGGCACATAATGCTCTCCGATTTCGACCTCTCTCTGCACACATCCTTCAGCCCAACTTTGATATGTTCCTCCAACCAAGATTCCAACCAGGCCCCAAATGGGGGCATATGCGTGCGACCTGCTGCATGCATTGAGCCTGTTGTGTGTGCGGGCCCCACGGCAACATGCTTTTCCCCTGGTTTATTGTTCTCTCGGTCAAAGAATCACAGACGGTCTAAATCTGACATCGCTAACCAGGTATAATTTTCTGCAAATTATATCGTGTCAGGCTTATTACAGATTATTGGAAAAAGGCAAGTGCATAACTCCTTTTTAAATTGTGGTTTGAATCTTGATGGAGTTTAGTAATGGATTACATACAAAGCATTTCATTTTGAGGGAATACCTTGTGCTCCATAAGAAGATAAAATCATTTCTTAGCTCCTCACCTCCATTATCCGTGTCCGTTGGAAAGGAAAGAATATAAGAATGGTAGTTGGAATTTTTTTTTCTATTTTGGAAGAAAAGGAAGTGAGAGATTCAAGAGTTAGAAGAGTTAACACAAATGTACCAAATAAGTCCCATCTTTCCTTAGGGATATACAATAATTGACTGGTTTCCTAATTATTTTGGCTTTATTTTTCAAAGGGCTTGTATGAAATGTTATTACATGGCATTTAGTACCTTGCTCTTATTTTCTGTTTGCAGCCAAAAGAGTGCCGTCAAATAATATTGCTAGTCTTTTACAAAATCTCATATTAGACAAAAAGAGGTATTGTAATATTCCCAATTCAAAATGGCAAGTGGTAACTCAAAAGCATTAACTATGGGAAGGTCTGTAACATTTAAACATAAAGATGGTACAATCAACCTCCTGTGATGACTGCCCTAATGCTCCATATTTGATGGCAAAAATCATCTCTTTTTGGAAATTTTACGTTGTTATTGGTTTGCAGGTACGTCCTTTCCCTGAGCTGGTGGCTGAACCAACTGATGCTAGATCAATGTCATTTGTCGGGACCCATGAGTACCTGGCTCCAGAGATAATCAAAGGGGAGGGCCATGGTTCGGCCGTTGACTGGTGGACCCTTGGCATTTTCCTTTACGAGCTACTTTTTGGCAAAACACCCTTCAAGGGCTCCGGCAACCGTGCCACCCTCTTCAACGTGGTAGGCCAGCAACTGCGGTTCCCTGATGCCCCTGCAGTTACTTTTGCGGCCCGTGATTTGGTCCGGGGCCTGCTTGTCAAGGAGCCGCAGCACAGGCTCGGATTCAAGAGGGGTGCCACCGAGATTAAACAGCACCAATTTTTTAATGGAGTAAACTGGGCCTTGATTCGGTGTGCTGCCCCACCACAGGTGCCTGTTGAGGTGGAGAGAAATTTTGCCTCTACCGGAGATGGTAGTGGAAAAGGGTTTGTGGGGTCCATGAGCCAGAGCGGTGTCTCTGAGCATAATTACCTTGAGTTCGACTTCTTTTAGGTTGATATATATGGTGTAATTTAATTTATGCTTGTAGTTAACTCTTCTACATCTCAATGCAAAGTTTTCCATTTCTCTCTTTTGTTTTAATTCTGTTTTCTCCTGTGTACAAGATTTAATTTGCAGTTTTTCTGTGGTTCTCGTGACAATATTTGAGATGAATTTTGCTTTTTATCTGAAGCAGTTACTGGGTTTTAAGAGGGCTTTCACCAAGATTAAACCCACATTTAATTTCTTCTTTTCTCCTTAGTTTTTCCCTTTTTGAAATTTTTATTAACTTGAGTCGTTTGATGCTGCAGTTTGAAGTGCTGAGAGGCTTTTGAGTTTTGAGGTGCAAAGAAATTCTCTCGGGGTGGTGTTATGTAACAAGTTCGGATCATATAAGGTACCTGATGGGGTTAAATCCGAATCTTTTAATTTAAGTTAGCACAAATTTTAATGTGCCTCTCTCTCTCTCTCTCTATATATATATATACATATATTTTTCTTTTGCAGGTTAAACCCGTAGGCATTACATCTCTTCTCACATTCCTATTACATTACATTTGTTATTTCTATAAAGAGAGATATTTAGAAGTAATTCTATTCCTTATCACTCCAGAGAGGGTATGTATAACCCGTGCATTCCCATCCTTCATTCCTGCCTTTAATTGCTAGATAATTGACCAACTCGTTGTGACCTCTACTTATGTTTCTACAGGTGTATTTCCCATTCATCATCTTCATCACTTTCCAACACTCAAAGATCTCAGCATAAGCCCTCCATTCAACATGTAGTGGCGGACTTAATTTTGTAACTGCTTTTACCAGAGTCTCACAATCAGTATAGAACATGCACTCGTTGCCACCTATCCTCTGCACCTCCTGTATTGCCCGCCATAGTGCCATAGCCTCCGCATGTAGGGACCCTCTATATTCCAATAGGTAAAAAAAAAAAAAATTAGCTCGGTTTTGACTTAACCTGACGTAGTCAGCTACCGCAGGGAACATTCTTCCATTCTGTACTGGGTCAATGGGGTGGTCAGAGTGGTGATCAGAATGTAATTATATTCAAATTTGATCTGTTCCTTTTCTTTTTAATGATGAGATGTAAATTTAATTTAATTAATCAGTTGGTATTTCCATTTTTGCATTTCAAATGTTGTTTTCTTTTTGTATTATCTGGCGGTTCTGCTGTTATGTTTAGTCTTAATACATATGAGCAATGTTTTAAAATGCGGTATGCGGAAGGCCACTGCATATTGCATATGCGGATTTTCATGTGGATTTATATATGTGGATTTCAAAATGAAAATTCATATATATATATATATATATGAACAAGTATGCAGTAATATGCAGCAATATACGATAATATGTGGTATCATACAAACAAGTATGCGGTAATATGGGGCCGAATATGCGGTCGCATGTGCGGAACTGTATATTGAACTGCGTAGAAATTTTCTATGCGGATTGAAACCGAATACGCATATGCAGCTGCATAAACCGTATTTTAATACACTGCATATGAGTAACTACCAAATACACATTGGTTATATTGTGCCTACAAGTTGAGAATTTATTCTGTTTCCTTTTTAACTTTTTCACAGTTAAAACTATTTGACTGGGGTTCTATATGACGAATTTCATTTCAGTGGTATCAGACGACTCACTTTGTTATTTCTGGCAATTTCTGGCAAATGTGAATTGTAAGAATCACCTCTGTTGACGTCCTTGGCAAATTTATACTCTCACTATTCATTGTTTAATCTATTTTTAACTTCTTATTGAGCTTATATATTCTTACTTCTCTCTCATTAAAAAAATACATAAAACATGATTCATTTAAATGATTCAAACACTTTCTCAAATTATTTTACGGAATTAGCACCATGTTTTGGTTACACACGCTGTAAATTCATTCGACAAACCAAAAGTGTTACTTTAGCAAATACGAGTCCGTATCATGTAAAGTAACTCAATTTTTGAATTTTGATCCGCAGATCAGAAATTCGGGCCAATCCAGCTGTGGTGGAACGCACGGGGCCCTTTTAATATTCATGTTAAAGCAGATCGGATGGTCCAGATCAAAACTTAAAAATTAGATTACTTTCGGGGATCTGAATTCAGCAAAATACACCCTCAAATATCGATTTTTTTCACCTTCTCGTCAAGGTCAGCTCAGATCAAGCGTACGACTCCGATCTAAGATCTGGACATATTCTTCCTACCAAATAAAAAAAGAATACTCCACAAACCAAACTTTAGGTTCAGACCTTCCATATTTTTTTTATTTCTTACTAAACACCTTGGATCCGGTCATTGTATTATTACTGTTATTCATCACGTCATGGTTTTTTTGTGATATCCTGCCTGAGCAGCCTAAACAAACAGCGACCGAAGCTGTAAAGAAAACAAAAGGATAACACCGAAAAATGAGAATGACAAGGTATCTAATTAAGAACACAACTCTGAAAAGCACAAACACTCTGGACAATAATACATAACAGATGTTACAGAGATGATACCAGCAGAGAGTTGTGTTGGGGTCTATATATGAAAACCACTGTCGCCACTGCTAGGATTGTTCTTGTTAAATCAATGTTATCAGAACCGGACCGGGCACCAACCCAGTGCCCGGTAAAGATTCAGGTCAACGGTTTACTAGTCGGACCGGTGGTTCAACCGGTTCAATTGCTGGTTTTATTTAAATACTCACATATATATGAGATATGAGGATTGTTATAAAATATAATTTAAATAATATAATTTAAGACTAAATTTATAGATATTTCAAATTTAACATTAAATAAAATAAATTAGTAATTTTTATACAATATGACTGAATGTTTTTTTCAAGGCGAAAGAATTTAATAACACACAATTTTCATTCTTTTTGATAAGTACTGTGACATTTTTTAGTAATGACAACAAATTATATTCCAATGAATAATAATAATAATGACAATTTTCATTCTTTTTGATAAGTACTGTGACATCTTTTTGATAAGCACTTCAACAAAAAAAATAATGACAATTAGAATACATAATATAATAATAATAATAATTGTAAGTTTTTAAAGAAATATGTATATATAAAATTTTATACTAATACATAATTGATACTTTAGAATATATCAAATGTAAGGTTTTATGTGTAAATTTCATAATGATAAAATCAAATATGCTAAAAGAATAAAGTTTGAACCTACCAATAGACCACAACAATGTGCAGGGCTGGCATACTAGTTAGTACTATTTCTCATTAATGCACAACAGTATAAAAGTTTGAACTTTGCATATTGAACCGTTTAAAGCCGATATATCTTTCAGACTGAGCAACCGGTTTTTGAAAAACCGGTCCATTAGACCGGATTTCACCAGTTCAACTGCACAATCGGTCTCATAAATGAACCAAACCGGAAAGACATCCGGGTCAGGTTTTTTTGGTTAAATCGCCGGTTTGGTCCGGTTTTAATAACACTTGTTAAATATAAGAACTAAAGTGAGGAAGCGTATCTGAACTAATTGTTTCTCTTGTGCATGTGAGAGCGTCACCAATTTGATTATTCCGGAATAGCAATGTTCTTTAAGGGTACGTTTGAATGAGAGTTAGAATAGCTAGAATAGCAAATTTTTAGAATAGTAAATGAGAATAGAGAAAAAATAGTGATTTTCATATTAGTGTGAAAATGGTGCTATTCGGATTAGTAAAAATGTTGTTTGGATTGTATATGTGGAATAGTGAATAGCTGTAACCAATAAAGAATAGTGTTAACAAGGTGTTAATTAAGAAGAAAGATAGGCAAGTGGGATCTCAAATGAATTGTCACGACGTGGAGATAGCAAAAAGTGGTATCAAATTTGTCATTTCGGAATTGTGTTGGCGGAAATCTAAAAGAGAAACATTTTTTTCTCATTTCACATTTCCGAATAGTAGCTATTTCAACATTTACAAGGAATAGATAGTAGCAACTATTCTAACTATTCTGAATAGCAAAAATATTGTTTTGATGCACATTGCTATTCCGAATAACTTATACTCTAGAATAGCCTCTATTTTTGCTGTTCTTGTGTCATCGTCTGCATTCATCAAAGATATACACTTGTATAATGAGATAACTAGAAATGGATTCTAACCATCAAAACAAGAAATGGATTCAGAATGCTTTGTATTATGGAGACCAAATCATTTAATCAACCAAAGGAACTCTTTGGTTGTCTTATTTAGTAATCACTCAATTCAGTTCATCATTAAATTAAATATTACCTCTTAAATTCTACACAATACATTAAATGTCCACACCCTATATGACACATTAGAGGAGGGTTCCAATGCCTCAATTTTTCATGCCTCCACCATGCCTCCATTTTTAAAACTTTAATAACTCAAAATTTAAAACTTAAAAGTCAAAATAAAACCGTTGGATATGATCTACATCATTTTATCTATGTGCTTATAAAAAATTATCACATTTTGATTTTGTTTTTATGTGAATCAATAAGTTGAAAAATCAACGTCTAGAAATTATCCACATTAGTACGTTTTTTACAAGCTCTTGATGACAACCAAAATAAAATTGAAATGTCATAATTTTTTACACGTGCATAGATAAAATGCTATAGATCATATCCAACGGTTTTATTTTGACTTTTAAGTTTTAAATTTTGAGTTATTAAAGTTTTAAAAAATGGAGGCATGGTGGAGGCATGAAAAATTGAGGCATTGGAACCCTCCTCGACACATTAATACTCAATATGTTTTTTTTTTTAAAACAATAAGGATCAAAGTTCTTATTTGCTTTATTGATATCAAGGCTTCAAAAAGAAACCTGTTACACGAGAAATTCAACAATGTTGAATTTTGTTTTTAAGAGTTAATCAAAAGGAAAAGAAGTAAGATGAAAATCAAAAGAAAAAATTAAGTAAAACATAAAACTCTTCTTTGTTTTAAGAGTTAATATTCCCATTGCTCCTGCACTTCTGTTATCAAATTTTGTGTGCTTTTAAAATCTTCCCAAAAGATTCTTACACACCTCTCCCTCCAGATGATGAACATAGTAATTAACAACACCTTCCTGGATCTTGCATCTCCTCCCTTACATACAATCCATTTATGTGCCCCTTCTACCTGCAACACCCTTTTCCAATCTCTATTTGGTAGTTCAAAATAATAGTCAAAATATCGTTAATGTTTAATGCAAAGAGGCATTCAGTAGACAAATGTTTCACTGTTTCTCACTGCATCCGACACATAACACACATACTAGACATGTTCCATCATTTCTTTTTCAAATTTTCAGCTGTTAGAATTCTTCTAGTATAGTATACTAATTATGCAAAGATCTTTATTTTTGGGATACCTGTTTGATTAAACACTGTGTGACTATTCCAAATACCTGTTTCGACTATTCAAAAATTTTTATTTTCATTTCTATTCCCGTTCCTTTAGACGGACGAACAGTGCTAAGACAGAAACCGGATTCCAGACACTCAGAATTCTCTCCTTTTCTGTTTTACTTTCTCTTGGAATTTTCACTTTCTTTAGGAAAGGCAAGTCAAGGCACTCAATTAATTGCCACGTGACTTAGTATGGTTTCTTCACTGGATACCACGTGCCTGGTCGTGGCCATAGCTTGCCAAAATTGAAAAAGAAGCAGCACAGTTGAGAATAAAAAAATGAAAAATGTTTCTGCCCCACTTCGTTGTTGTATAATAATAATTATTAAAAAAATTCACTATTAATTTTTTCCGTTCTTGACATTTTAATTTGCTTTTAGCATATGTGAATATAAATAGCTGTAAGTCTGTACCATTCCATTCTAGCTTTTAGCATATGTGAATAACTTAATATAAATAAAGGGAGTAGAACTAGGGTGCTCTCGAGTTCACCAAGCTCTTGGTGAACTCAAGTCCAAAACTCATCGGATCGGCTTCAAACGACGAATCCGACTGTTGAAACCCGTCTACCTTACGAGTGATGCGTCTACATGCAAAAATTTTAAATTTTGAAATTAATTTTGCATAGAGTCAAGTGGTCAAAATTAGAAGGTTAATAAATTAATTTTAATGCATTCATTTTTTGACGTTTTTTGACCACTTGACTCTATGCAAAATTAATTTCAAAATTTAAAATTTTTGCATGTAGACGCATCACTCGTAAGGTAGACGGGTTTCAACAGTCGGATTCGTCGTTTGAAGCCGATCCGATGAGTTTTGGACTTGAGTTCACCAAGGGCCTGGTGAACTCGAGAGCACCCTAGTTCTACTCTAAATAAAGGTATATATGTGAAATATTAGTTGAGAGCTTTGAAAGCAATTTCATTTCACCCCCAAGAAGTCTTTGATTAATTGATGACATGAATAAGACGAGTCAATCTTCTCTTGATGACGCATCCTTTTGGCTTTTTATCTCTTCGTGTAAATATTCCCTCTTTGGTCCATTCTGTGTCGCTTTCTCATCAAAACCAAAATACAAACCTTCATTCAAAATGGCACATGGTTCCCGTTTGACTAACAGAGTCCAGACTGTGACTCCCTTGGTGCACAAAAGTTCCCTTGTGACAAAAAAAAAAGGTGCTATTGCTTTTGTACCGAACTTCAAGTAAACCAATGTCTTGGTCTGCCTCTGCCCCAGAGAAAATTGAGCTAATTTGGTAAACGTGATAATTAATTAATCAAACTGTTCACAAACTATTGTAGAGCTCAGATGGGTTAATTTGTGTATCCAAATCAATAATTTGAAAAATAAAAAAATCCGATTAAATTTATCATGTTGGTGATTAAATAAATATAATATCATATTAAATTAGTATTAAATAAAGTATTATATTAAATATAATATAATATGATATTGGTTTAAATATTAAATGTAATGTGATATTTATTTAAATGTTAAATGTAATATAATATTAGTTTAAATATTAGATTGGTAATAATAAATATAATATTATATTAGATTAGTATTAAATAAATACAATATTATATTGGATTAGTATGAATTAAAAAAATTAGTTTAAATGTAATATAATTAGTTTATATATTAGATTAGTATTAAATAAATATTTGTTTAAATATAATATAATATTAGTTTAAATATTATATTAGTCGAAATCATTACTTTATATATTCCAAATAACATTTTTACTAATTCAAATAGTCATTAGTTAGCATTGTTTTCATACCGCTCAGGATTAGCATTCTTCTCAATTACTAATAAAAAAATTACTATTTTGCACTAATCATTGCTCCAACCCAACGCATCCAAGAATTTAATCATACTTTTATTGATGAACTGGTGGAGACTACAAGAAATCGAAGGGCACACAAGCCCTTGCGGTCTGCAAGCCACCAATGCAGGACGTGATTCAAGAACGTTATTGTTTTGGTTGTAGCACGAGTTGTATCTCATAGCAGTCACTACAACGCTGGTGGTAATGTTGCGGCGATGTAAATTATTTTTTTATGCCAATTTCATTGCAATATAGCATGTTTAAGTCGAAATTTAAAATTTAACATCGCCACTTTAATTGACAATATAATTGTGTCTAAAAAAAAATGTATCAATTGGGTAAAAATCTTATCCAATCTTTTTTTTTAAATTTGAATTTTAACACAGAGCGGTTATGATATCAATTGTTTAGACCGACGGAAACCATTATTGATGTTAGGAATATATTGTGTTGAGTATAAAATTTAGTACATAATTATATCTGAATTCAAGTCATATCCTAGAGCATAAAAAAGCCACTGGAGTTGATCTTTTAATGCCCACATAACTAATGATAGACTTAAATATTTTGTGTGAGTATAAAATTTAGTAACAACATTATTTTAGAGTGTTTACTTTGGCTATCTATTTTTGAGGTTTCACACCTTATAATCTAATGGGATGATTGGGTTTGGACTACTTTTATTTAGTAATTATTTATTTAAGTCTATTATGATTATTATTTTTAAGTTCAACATATATATCAAATGTCCACATCTTAATTACATGACATATTAATGTTCAAAATAATTTGAATTATGTTGATAACTTTTAATTATATAAAAGTGGACTACATACAATTCATATTTGATTTAATAAAGAATATCTCGTTCTTTCCAAAAAAAAAATGTCCTTCGTGCAACGCGACGCGCACAGCCACGAATATATTCCTTGGTAGGCATTTGTTGGAGAGTACTATG
Organism: Carex parvula; assembly: GCA_025461045.1. Classification (NCBI taxonomy): domain Eukaryota; kingdom Viridiplantae; phylum Streptophyta; class Magnoliopsida; order Poales; family Cyperaceae; genus Carex; species Carex parvula. The sequence goes on along the minus strand of JAJGRW010000309.1, from coordinate 202,556 downwards.
ACCAATCTCCAATCTATCGCAAATTTTGGTTCCTTCGTCTGTCTTCTTCATTTGTTTGCAAAACTGAAAATGCTACTCAAAGCATCATTACAAACAAATTAGCCTTATAAATTGAAGACAGCGATGTTGAGATTAGAATATACGTTTGACACTTCGCTTTCTAGCACGATATGAATTAGGTGTCGATGAGGCGGATCGATGTATTATATAGACTATAGAGAGAGAGAGTCAGCTACTCAGCTCAAATATATTTAAGATTTAGTTGCCATAGCTCAAATAATTTGAGAGAAAGAGCCACCACCATATTTTATAAATAGAAAGATCATAGCTAGTTAGATACCGATCCAAAAGAAATTATTTTTTCTCCGTCTCTGACTTGACCCTTGTTTGGAAGCAGCCCTTGATTTTTTTTATTGCTTATTTGCTTTCTTGAAAGCCGTGTCTCCATTTAAAATCTGGCTCCTAAAAAAGTTTGACCAATCCGAAATATTATGGTACTCAGTACGCTACTCTTTCTTTTTCTTCTTTTTCAATAGATAAAAAATCTCCTTACCACTGTCAAAATTCAAAAGGAAAAATTTCTATATCTCGACAATAAAGGAAATGTAACGAGTTCCCTTTACATTTTCGATTGGTGCGAAGTTTATGCTTTACGAAAACCGCATAGTAACCGAAACAAACTTCGAACAAAAAAAATAACTTCATAATATTTGACACCTTAATCGGACGGGTTATGTTTGCTCCATTTCTCCAGTTGCACAAATCCAACAGACCAGCAAAACTCCAGTTCGTCCCGACACGTGTCGGCTCGGCTTTGGAGGTTAGATTGAAACCGCTGTACGGAACTCTTTACAAATTACGTTCCCGAGTAAAAAACGAAAACGATTCAGAGATGTTAACCGTAGGATTTTAATCAAACCCTATTGATGCCATATGAACGGCTGAGATCACATTTACGCAACTACTGCTTCCGTCCTTGTTTTTTTTTTTTTTTTTTTTTTCAGTTTTTGAGGAAAGACAAGCTGTCAGTGTAGGGGCGTAAACGGAGCGGATAAAGCTAATACCAAATCCGTATCCGCCTTTCAATAAGCGGATAGTATACGAATCTAGATACGGATAGTAAACAAATATCAAAATTTAAAGCCATATCTGCCTTAAACGGATACGGATACGGAGCGGATAATTTACGAATTCGAATACGAATATAGAACGGATAATTGTCGGATATTGAGTTATGAACTTTAAGATAAATTAATAATTAATAAAATTTAAATATGAAAATAAATGAATAATGTAAGTTGATGGAGAATTAATGTTGGAAAGATGAGAGATATAAGATATTCATTCCATTGATATAATATATAAACAAAATAAAGAAGTAATAAAAAAAGATAGTGTGGTGTAGTAGTTTGTAGCTTGGTTGCTTAGACTCTTATTTCACATGACATGGGTTCAAATCTCCTTGAAGGCAAAATAATTTCTTTTAATAAGCGGGTCCGAAAAAATTTATTAGATCTCGGATGATCCAGATATCGCTCCGTTTATGTATTACTATCCGTATCCGTATCCGGATCTTCTGTGGATAATTGATAATTATCCGTATCCGTTTAGATCCGGATACGGATTATATGCAGATTCGGAAGCGGATTCCATATCCGTTTACAGCCCTAGCTGTCACAAAATAATATCTAAACAAATTCATTCGAATTTTAAACTTACGATCACATACAGAAGTTAATATTTTCCATACTAGGGTATAAATGAAAATCTGGAGCTGTGCCATACTAGTTCTCTACTTACAAATTTTATAGACTTAATAGTTGTATAATAACTAAAAGAATGTGTCTTCACCTTTGTCTAATATATAATAAAATATAGTATATAGAGGAGGGTTCAAATGCACCATAACTTTTGGCTCCAATATGCTCAACATCCTTGATCTTATTTCAAAGTCCGAAC